>CAEGAE010050449.1:0-25683 GCA_903067095.1 Girardinus metallicus
CTGTGGGGATGCTGCACCAAGATCCACTGAAGGAAACAACATGAAAACCTCTGAACAAGACATGAGTGCAACTTCCTTCAAAAGTGGCATCAGATTTTAGCAGTTGTATGATTTCTCTTTTGTCTTCAGCAAAAGACCACAAGTTCTTTGGCCAACGCTTGAAATAATCAACTCATTATACATGTTCACAAGCCCTGCTCGTGATTTGCAGTGACATTGGCCCTTTTTAAAAGGTACAATGGCAAATTGAGATCTGTTGACCTGAAAGGCCTAAACAAATGATTCCCCTTTTTTCATCCAGTTGCTCCATGAATACTTCCAAAAGCATGTGAAATGTTAAAAATACACTCTCAGACTTACATTTTATCAAAACAATAGCAAAATGATGCAATGCAGGGGGGAAACAGCTGTTTATGTTTCGGTCTAAAACATTTTGATGTCCAACAGAAGGTGAGATGGAGACAGAGAAGACAAGACTTGAGGTAGAAGGAAAAATAAAAACGATAGAGGCAGATGAGTAGATGAAGAAGAAAAGGAGAGACAGACGAGAAACGTGAGAGGAAAGAGGAACCCTCCCTCCCACCTTCACTCCCCTCCCAGCACAGCTGGGCCTGCTGTCATGTCTGCCTGTCACATGGGATTTGGCTAGAAATACTGGTTCTCTCTGTTTCCTCCAAACAGAAAATAGGCCACGTCCTCTTCAACACAGCCACTGCATGGCACACTTTCACAGCAGGATATAATGCACTATGAAAACATCATCACACAACGTAAATGAGAATTATTCACTTCAGATGAATGAAACCATTAAGTTGGATGTGGCTGCTCTTCATACACAGGAGTTTAAATAAATGGTGACTTTTTAGCAGTGAAATGTTGAAACAGTTGTTACGTAGATATACTGCGCATAAAAATATGAGGAAATTTAGTTATGATAAATTTTGCTTAGCAAGCAAATGACCAGGAGCCAATGAAAAGAATGTGTATTTTTGCTTTTTTTTTGGTGAATTTGGATCATGCTATTACCAGGGGTGAAATGGATCAACTGCTCCCCAAGTTTTAGTTGGGAAAACACAATCAAGATTTTCTTTGCCAGTATTTTGGACCCAATGATTTTTTTTTTTCTCACTACAGACAAATTTATAAACTCTTTAGGAATACTGATGTGTTTTTTAAACCAGCAACTAAAAATGAAATATTAGAAATAATTTCTGAATTTCATTCCTACCCTCCTTCATCTCTGATCAAACTTTTTTTAAGGCAGAAATACCTGAAGCAACTGGCAAACCCAGTAGATTCGGCTCAATTGGGGACCAAAACTACAACATACAACTATATTTTCAACTGACAAGGTTCACTTTCTCATTGCACTGTGTCAAATGAACTAAACCCTTTTAACCACATGTTCTCCCCTCTTGGCTGTGGGGATGCTGCACCAAGATCCACTGAAGGAAACAACATGAAAACCTCTGAACAAGACATGAGTGCAACTTCCTTCAAAAGTGGCATCAGATTTTAGCAGTTGTATGATTTCTCTTTTGTCTTCAGCAAAAGACCACAAGTTCTTTCTCCCTCTCCCACCAGCTCTGGAAACACGTGTTTGTCTTGGTTGTATTTACCCAGAATGCCATGCATTGTAGTCCGCTTCTTGGAGCTGTTGGCTGGCCTGCTTGGCATTCACATATTTATTCAAACTGCACCACAGTTCAATTCAAAACCGATCTTTGTAGACGGATCAGAGTTCCACTACGCATTAGCATCTTCCCAAACAAACCAGACTTTCTAGGCAAACAAAGCAGAGTTTGATTAAAGCAGCCTAACCAGGCCTGGTATGAACACTCTAAACCCTAATGATGGACGGTAAGAACGCATGTAATGTTTTTAGGAACAGACATCTCCCAGCACAAGAGCAGCACTAAAAGATCTGACTTCTTTGAGTAACTGTAGTCATGAAATCCTCTGAATGTTAATCTCTTGCCCTGTTGAAAGAGATTAACATGGGGTGCCACATGTGTGCATGCATTTGTGTGCTGTTGAGAGAGAGAATCTGATGAAGGAATGATGATTAACAAGGTAGCAGACCTTGAGAAGGAAAGGGGGCTATAGGGACAGATGACATAAGCTAGATGAATGAGTAGAGTATGGACAAAGTGGAAAGATGGACATCAGGCAACAGAGCATCTCATTCAGCAAAATGACACTTAGAAGCTCCCATTTTCTGATCTTAATATTTATTTCTCTGCAGTAATCTGTTTGATGGTGCATCAAGTCTTAATGAAACAGAAGGTTTGGGTCAGAAGACGGGTGTATGTTTTTATGCTACTCATAAAGGAATGCTGCCAGATCTGGAGCAATTTAATCCCTTTCAACCTCTGACTACTGGTCACTTTTTATTACTTTATCACGTTTCATGTTTTTATCACCATTTTTATCTAGCTGTTCCTCACCATCACTTTATAAAAATCCCCAAGCAAAATTTGATGAAACTTAGCAGGCGAATGATCAAATATACGCAGAAAGACAAAGTTAGAAATCTAATTATTATATGAAGCTGTTTATCTTCGGATGCAGCAGAGACACAATGCAGTGGTGTGACAAAGGTTCATGCACATGTATTGGGAAAATTGTCATTATTAATCATCTTTAGGTCTCTCAGGGTTCCTACACAGAATCTGACTTAAGGATTTTCCAGGCCTTAATGAAAAAGGAAGCATTGCAAATATTTAGCTTTTCAAAGTTTATCCCCCGTTCTGCATGATTAAAGTTTCTATCCAACAACGTTTTAGTCAGTTTGACAGTTAGTCCATTGATCCATACATCCGTACCAGAGGTCTTATTTTGTTGTTTTTCAGACTTTTTTGTTGTCCATCATTTTCACTGACAGCATAAAAAAGTTTGTCATGTACTATTTGTACCTGTCAAATTATTCTCATATTAACATAGGCTATTCAGTCGCATTTTTCAGTTGGTTTAGTTAATATTCACCTAGTTGAACAATGAATCCAGATCCCATCGCACATAAAACAAATAAATGCATCTAATTTTTTGTCCATGAGTAATTGTGACAAAAACCACTGACTGTGGCTCCGTTAACTTTAAATTAAACGACTTAAATTCCAAGCACTTCACATGCTGAATGCACAGCCTCACAAATCCTCCTGATCCGCCTCTGCAGAGAAATCTGCGCTGGTTCATTAGTCAGTTGGATCTGTCTGATCCAAACCGATCAATCGAACAATGGGAGCTTTTCACCCTGTACGATGTCCGTGTGCGCACTTTTACCAGGATTTTTTTAGTGTGGTTTTGCTTCCCCAAAATGGACAGATGTTACATCTGCCGCGGTCCTCCAGAGCTCCGCTCTCCTTCTGGGTGCGGGAGGGTCACGTGTTCCAGCTCCGTGTGTTAAACCCGCAAAGTGAGTTAAGTTTAATCCTTCGAAGCGGCAGCATTGGTTGTGCAGCGCATTGCGCATGTTACTGTCTAATTAACTTCTGCATCTTTATTTATTTCCTCGAGATAAACTGCCGTCTCCTCTGTTTAGACTATAAATTGATTAAATGTATTAAATCACCAACCATTGAAGCCACTCTTTCAGTTTGGTGGAAATTCCATGATATTATTAACTCAAATTTTACACCACTTTGGAATAATCCTGATCTCACAATAAATAAAAAACTCCTCTTGTTTACCTCGTGGGTCACTAAAGACCCACATTTTGAACATATTTTTAGATATAATAAACTCCTTTCATTTTCAGAATTAACTAAACAATATAAACTTGATAATATTCAAATTTTAGAATATCTTCAATTAAAAGCTCTTATGTAAAGTAAATATGGTCTGGAATAAGTCATTGTAGAATCTAATGCACAAATTACAGAACTATTTAAAATTGCATCTAGAAAGAAAATTCAGTCAGTTAAACAGGTTGATTCAACAATATCCATACCTACTTTAAAATGGCAAATAGATCTGATTATAAACCCAGACTGTAACTTCTGGATTAAAATTTGCAATAATACCTCATATTTGACAAAACTCTCTAATCTTCAGCTCATTCAATATAAAGTACTTCACAGAGTCCACTACACAACTCAAAGAATGCACAAAATGGGTTTGGCTCAGTCTGAATTGTGCAGAAATTGTTCACAAAACATCCCTGATACATACTTTCATGCTTTATGGTTATGCAAACCTGTCCAACAATTCTGGACACAAGTAATTACATCTCTCTCCAGCAAGTTAGGCTGTCTCATCCCATTATCATCATGTCTTTGTTTACTGGGAGACACCACCAACATTATTAATGATGTTCCAAATACTAAACAACAAACAGCTTAAACCATTGCTAAAAAAAACTATTCTTATGAATTGGAAAACAAAGATTGCCATCAGTGTGATACATTGGAAAAATGTACTAATTGAACACATTTCAGTGGAAAATAACATAGATTTTATAGGACTCTCAATAATACTATAAATAAGATAATTTATGTATTATGATCATGATTTTTGCCGTGCTCTGCTCTTCTTCTTTTTCCTTTTTTCGGCATCATTCTTCCCATCATCATAGTTCCTGTATCCAATATAACAAATTCCACTCAGTAGAATTAATTTATCAATTCTATTAATTGACCCATCATATGTCTAGAGCTATCTGTCTTTCATAATTTATTTATATTATTATTATTATTATTATTTCCAGTATTAATACTTTTTTGTTTGTGTTTGCTTTTAACTGCTGATAGTGTGTTCATATCATCTTTTTTGCTCACACACTCTCATATTACTAATTGCACACACAATTAGTAATACTCATTCTTTGCAGCACACACACACACAAAAAGACAATACATGGATTAACACAACTTTGCATTCCCTTTAGTTTTCTCTGGTCTGTACTGGAGACTGGAATTAAAGGCAAAATTTCAACCAAAGTGTCCTGTTCATAACTGTTCAACATGCTATCAGCTCCCGGTCAGAAAGACGTATTTAGTTCAGTGTCCATGAGATGATAATCAGAAAGGATTTTTTTATTGACTGATTTTAGTTGCCTCTGCAATTAACTCTTTGCGTAAAGTCTAAAATGTCTGCCTGTGTGCACCAGTCAAGGATGTAAATTATAACCTTGTCAAATGACGAACTGGCTACAAAGTTTTCCTTTGTCTTAAAAAAAAATGGTCAAAAATGTGATCCGTGCATTCCTCCTTGTTTGTGTAAAAACCAAGGACAAAATCTTTTTAATATTTAAGTTCATTCAATACCTAGCATACATGTTCCTGTTTCTGACTGTACCATTCTCTAATCCACTTGCTCCAAGTCATCATGAGAACTCAACTCAGTAGTAGGAGAATAAAGATTCCTCTATAACCTCCATTCACCAGGATAACAGCATGGCTAAACCCTGAAAGGCTGTACCTATGTGCTGGAGACGGGGGGCTTGGGGTGACAAACTTGTGAAACCAGCCCAGCATGAAAGTTCCTGGTTGGAGGCAACATGGCTGAAGGCAGTCAAGGAAGTCTGGTTATGCTGAAGTGTGGGTGCATACATGTGCGTCTGCTGGATAAACATGGATGTAGATGTGTTTGCTTTGATGTAATTCTTTGTTCACTCACTTGAACGGCTTTGCATGACAGCGAGGATAGAGAGGTGGAGCAGCACGGCCATTTTTGATGTTCTGCCTGGGACAGAGAGGGAAAGAGCAACACTTCAAAACAATCCTTCCTCTGTTAGCTGAAGAGAAAATGTTTTTCAGATTGATGACAATTCTTGCTATGCAAATATTATACCCGATACTCCCTCTGCTTTGAAGGATGTAAAATAATCCAACCTAGTGGAAATAATAAAGAGGGGGTAATGGAACAAGTTTGATTCAGCCGTTGGTTCCAGTTGGCGAACATCCTGCGAGTCGCTTCATGTGTCTTCCTGGCAGCCGTTCACATCCCTGGGAATTCTATCAGGGATCACTGTGACATGTGCATTTGTTTGGACTGGTGTGCCAGTCAGTTAACATGTAACAGTGTAGGAGTAGGAGGTAGCAGCTGTGAATTTGTGTGCTGTAACTGATGACAAATAAATAATTGAATGTATTGACAGCTACAATAGTGAAAAACTGAGTGGAGGAGTTGCATTGTATGAGAGTCTGTGATTCATTTTAGCAACCGTTTTCTTTCTCTCCTCATCCAGGAGAAGAAAGGTCCAAGCGAGACCTCCTGGATATGAAATTGAACCTGAAGAGTTTGTTTTCTTCATCTGCTGTTTACATGTGGAAGAAATTTTAATCATCCTGTGCTAATGTTCTGCAGCACCAAGGAACATAAAGTGTGAGACATTAATTATGTTGCAGTGGACTGTGGTGAAATATTTTCTTTTTTATTCTGACAGCCCAAGCTAACAGGTGAACCATACACAAGGTATGGAAACACACAGAGAAGCACTTTTTACACAGTGTTTAAACATTTTTGGTTGCTCTAGGTTAGAAAGGCGTTGGGTTTCTCTCATGTGACGTTTGCATCTATCAACCAGTTGGCTTGGGGAAAAATAGAAATATACTCATGTTTTTGTTAATCTCAAGGTGTAAATGTCCTTCAAGATTTTTAAAGTAGACCTTTAATATAACCAGCAATAAAATAAATAAAACTCATGTTGTGTTCAGACGCGGTTTGGGAGTCAGGAGCGTAACTAAGTGGACATGCATCTAGAGCGCGTTGAAAAGTCTCAGCACATTTTGCACACAGAGAAGATGACTCCCTTAGTTCATATGGTTCTCAATAGAGCCCTGATCATTTAGTTTGTCAATGGAGTATGTATTTAAAACAGCCACCAATTACACTATACTGTGTATTATGCTATGCATCAGTGACATATCTATTTAGGGCAAGAAATCACTGTGTTTGATGCTGTTCTAAGATATAAGACTAAGATCTGAATGTTGGATCAGGGCCCGCTTCCTGAGCTGGGACTGGGCTTGATCTGTACCATCTGTATTGATTCATCTAATACATGTCCAGAGAGAACATTTATTAGACATCATTCAGGATAAACATGTAATGTTTTTGAACATTGAGAGTGGTAGACATATAATTATCACCATTACCATCACCTATTTAATTATAAAGTGCTTTAAAACCAAAGGACACCCAAAGTGTTGTACAGGCTAATAAAAAAAATTAGAAGGTAAATAAAAAAGCAAAACTTTAAATAACTATTCAATAACACAATGCATATTGTTAATAAAGTTTGCCCAACATTGCATTTGAATCTTTTAAATTTAAATTTGTTTGCCATTTTCTTAACGACAACTGAAATGCTTTTAGCTTCTTCTCAGTCTCAGCAGATTTTGTTGCTAGGAGAGATCATTGCCTGGACAAGGTTGCATGGATTCATTCAGGCTTTATGATCTATAGCTGTTCCTACTAATGCTACAGAAAACAATGCAGCAGACTGAGTCACGTTTGAGCAATGACAACAGTGAATTGTGTGGGGAAAGAAGGATTGACTGTATTGACAAAGTTATCAAAATAGACATAAAGATGGATTTGTTTTTTCGGGTGAACATGAAGGCTTCGCTAGTATTCACTTGCGTACCTGGATCTTCTTGGATGAGTGAAATGGATAGATTTGGATAGACGATGGATGGATAGATGCTACGTAATTTTGTAATTTCATTTAGCAATGTTCTAGCAAATAGCCAGGCTAAACCCCAGCTTTTGTTCCTCCCGGGTAAAGTATATTCTTACATTTACAAGAAGAACATTGTAATCTCTAATTTTAACTGTCTAATTCATTAATTATATGTAGTTAGACTTGAAGTTTATCCTTGATATTTGTAAGCGGATATGGAGTTGGGAAGTAGCTAGACTTTTCAATCTCAGTTCACAAAATGTCACTGGTTTCATTGATTACCTCAGGGAGGCTTTACAAAGGTCATACTGAATGGACATGTATGGCCTACATTCTGTTTAACTGAGATCGTTACAGTTTACTTGCTACAGATAATCTTAAACTGAAAATCATTTTTAGTTGTGTTGTTTACTTTAATGAGAAATGTCCATGGTTATACAAATTGAAAAAAGAAACATGAAGTAGTGGTGTGTATTTCTAGAAATATGCATTGATTACTAGGTATATCTGTAATTAAACTCTACAAGTTATTGTAGAAAAGAATTATGTCATCCATCTATCCCTAGTTATTCCTTTTGAGGCTCATGGGGGTTGCTTCCCATTTCTATTGTAGGCAGGCGGGTACAGCCAGGAGAGGTCACCAGTTCATCACAGGAGAAACAACCAAGCCAGCACACACTCAGTGAAACCTAACATATACACCCCTAGCAGAAAGGATTTGAACCCACAACTTAGTACTAACAACCGGGTCACCTTGTAGCCCATTTCTTGTGGTATTTCGTTCAAAAATAATTCCTATGTTTCTTGTCATATTGCAATTTGTTTCCTTCCACTGAAAACAAAAAAGTGACTCATTTATATTGCTGCTATTTTTGCCTTCCTGGTTGTGTAAAAAAAAAAAATCACAAAAAAACAGTTTAGATTAAACTTTGCGAATATGCACAAATACAATAGTCAATTATCTCTTTCTTTTCCTGTAGTCATGTCCTTTCAGTTGGGTCAGAGGGAAGAACTTGTTTCCAAGTAACATCTGCTTCTCTGTCATCCGTCCGTACCACTGCTATGATGGTTAATTAAGAAGTTGTGGAACAACAGACAACTCTCTGTGTTGCTGCATCCAACCTCTCCAGCTATTTTGATCCTGAATACAAATGTCTTTGGAGCCTAATTTTGTGTGTGTGCATGGGTGTGCGCACTTCTCTTTTATATGGCTGCAGACTCAGGTAATTAGCAAGCTCTCACTCTGCAAGTTCTCAGTCAAGAGTCAATTAGCCTGGTGGTTTGCGGACGTGGCAACGTCAAACCTGTGGCACAAGAAAATATTTGTTGATGATTATGTTTGTTATAAGAAACAGAACAATTGTGTTCTGAGACACCTGGCAAGTATTAATTACATGAGATTGAGTAAGATTAATGGGAGACTGGATAGAGTAAATTTGAGGATAACATGTTATTATAGAATTAAAAACTATTATTTTATATAACTGACATTGGTACAAAAGTGATAACATGCTTAATATCATCAATTTTGGAGCCCTGGGGTTTGAACTACATGAATTTGACAAGATGGCCAATTCCAGGGATCAGCTGGGCCTGAGCTGGGGTGGATTCATTCACTCTCAGGAAAGCCTAGAAAGTGTTTATGGTTTCCTAAAGATATATCATCAACCACATTTCTGTGGTTGATGATAAAAAGCCATAAAACAGAACAAAAGGCTAACATGGGCAGAAATCCATGTTCACAAATTTATTACAATTAATGATTTTTTTTTTTTGTCATTACAAATGTACACAGTAGTGGAAGACTATAGAATGAACACATACTGATGTTAGTACAGTTAGTGAACATGCCTTTGTGTATGATATTTTCCAATGATGTCATCAAATGGAAATAAATATTTGCCTATGTTTAAATTCCAAAAACATGAATTTCAAGAATATAATGAAAGAAACAATTCAATAAGTTTAATAATGTTTGTAGAATAATTTCCTCATGTGGAAATATTGTCTCGATAGAACTGCTTTGCTCACCTCGGCTAATGCTAACCTCATTAATCTATGCTAACCTTAATGAGTCACGGATTAATCTTTCATGAGAATTTAAGTGATGATTCAGGGGGTTGTTCACCTTGTAAACGACAAACTGTTTTCATGGTATGTTTTGTGCACTGTCAGAGAAAATTAGGTCTCCCAATTTAGCAATTACTTTACAATGTGGTTTTTATTATTGATAAGGCCGTTGTTGTCATTCTAATCCAGGCTAGAGCTAGTTTTTAACTGATTCTATAAAAGAACCTGTTTGACTTTCACATCCAAGTCATTTTAAATGCCTTGTAAATTAACTGTTTGATGCTCCCCCAGTTTTCATCTGGGTTTTTGCAAAGGATTGTAGTACATGGAGACTACTTATCCACGCAAATAAAGATTTAAGTTCACCCTCTTTGTTTATTAACCCTTAATTAACAAGCGGTGCTTGAGAATACTTCACAGATGACATGATGTTCACAATGTTTTGATTGACTGCTGTTCCCCTTTGCTCCTGGTGGACATGGTTCTTTAATGTGGTGCTGGGTTAACACAGGTTCGCTGGAGCGAAAGCCAGAGTTTGTGTTTCTGGAAATGAAGAATTGATGATTTATAAGCCCTAGCAACAGAGCAAGTTTGGGGGGAAAGGTTTGTATGTGCTTTTACATATCAGTCTCACCGTCCTGTTGAAATTACAAAAATTTCTCATCAGTTGTGAAAACTAAATAAAAGAAATTCTAGAGGCGATATCTATTCCTGGCCTTCATTTGTTCCGTCCACTGCGTCTACCACCTGCAGCGGTGCCCTCTCGGTCCTTTCCACCTTGGCAGCTGTCAGCCTTACTTCCGTGCCTCTGTAGGTGTTGCTAATGAGCAACTTCAAACCTCATTGCCCTTACATTGCAGCCAAGGCCCACTGAAAATTGCTTTTTCTTCCGTCTCTCCAGGATGTCACCAGTTGCTGTTTCATGGGATACCATTTCTAGAGTTACACAGTCAAACATTAATAGCAATGATCTGGGTTTTTTAGCCTGTCGTAACAGAGAAAACAGAGTTCATTTTTAAACTATATAATTAGGAACCCAAATATGTAGGGTTAGGATAACACTAACCCTTAGATACATTTGAATTTTCACATCTTTTCCATAGAAAATGTGGCATACGTTCTATTTGGGTGCACAATTGCATTAAGTCTGTTTGATGTAAAATTAATGTTGAACATCAGCAAACAAAATCCCATACCTGAAGTGAAACATGGGGGTATTTGTCAAGGTGGAGAAAGCAGGAATACTTTTTAATACCACTCAGTTTTGAGACAAAACTGTTGAAATTGTTTGTGAAAAGCTGTGCATTTCATTTTCCAGTTCTAGGACACATCCAACATCCACAGAAAAAATGTTTTCATGAGAGGAAAATGAAAGTATTAGAATTGACTCTCTGGAGTCTACAGCTAATTTCAAAAGAAAATCTGAGGAGTCATTTGAGGACTATGATAACAAACGTATTTACATTATGATACATTTTAAGAACATTTTAAGTAAGGTAGACTTATATAAAATATCACAAAGATTCAAGAGGTCCTTCAACAAAATGTCAATTAAGTTTACCTACACTTATCTGAGCTGTCAATTGTATTATTGATATTTTCCATGTTGAATTATACTATATATGCTACACATAATGTCTGGAGAAGGTTTTGAAAAATGTACCGCTGAATCATATTTTACAATCTGGTATTTTAACAGGGTGTGTAGTTTAAAGCCACTATATTTGTGGCACGTAGAGACATCCCGTTATTTTTTTAACTGCTAACATTAAGGAATCCATCTGGATGCTCTTTTTGCTAAGTAACCATGTGATATATTCCCACCGTGATGTATACGTATAATATGTTGTAGCTGAGGGGCATTTGTTTTGCCCGTTTAACTACTCTTCACCTTCTCTCTCTAGAGATAATCCATCCTCCATGCAGCAGCTAGCTTATCCGTTGCCACAGGCCACTAAAGCTCAAGACTTTATTACCCTGAGAGGCCATGGGAAGCATTAGTGCCTCTGCCTCATTCTATAGCTTACATTGGGGGCTAGTAGGACATTGCCATTATTACCGAGAGAGAGCACTGAACCTTGGAGAGACGCTATGGAAACCCTTATGTTTAAATTTAGCCCTCCGTTTTATCTCAGCTTTCTCATTAGCAGCGCTGGAGACTAATTGTTAATGGTTAAGTCTTTATTGCTGCAGGTCCTTTCACTTATTCTCTTGCTCTTCCTCCTTCTCTCATTCTGTCTTGCTGTTTTTCTCTCTGCTCCTTTCCAAATGACACAATGGTCGGGGCGTCTCTTTGTATGACGGTAATTAGCTTTTATGATGTTGCTATGAGCGGGTCCTTTTCACTGCCACTCTGCTCGCCTTGTCGCTTTATGACCCTGCCATCTTCTGGGCAATTAGTCTGCAGGGACCCTACCTTGCTCTGCCCACAGTCACCCCTCCCCCCACCTACTTCCACCAGTGTCCAGCAAAATCCATTCAGATCTTCTCTCTGTCTCTGAACTTAAACAGCAAGAATAAAACTCATCTGATGCTAAGCTATTTTATGGGGACCTAAGTTTGTATCCCTTTAAACTTTAATGGGATATGTCTACAAACATCACTATTTCAGCAAAGAAATTGTTCTTGTTAAGACGTGTGTTTCTGTTGAAGCTAGAGTGCTTGGAATCATCGTTTTTGGACAGCAAAATCCTCCCCACTGAACCTTTTTAGAACATTTGTGAAGACCGACTGCCCACACACACCACATGCTCTCACCAAATGTTATACTTCATTTAGAGAAATATCACAATAAAAAAAACACCTCCAAAGAACAAATGGGAACATGGAGTTATATTTTTTAAAGCAAAGGTGCTATATTACCTCCTTTCGTTCTACCTGTGGATTCTCCATGAATAATGCACCCTATCACTGTCCACATTCAGTTTTTTTTTTCATATTAATTAACTTTTTATTTCCAAAATTAAATAATTACACAAGTGGCAGGATGTCACTTTGATCTAAATGGCTTTCAGATCATGGTGGATGAAATGTAAAAAACAAGAGTCACTTAATTTCTCTTAGATGCCTCTAATTTTACTGACTAACCAGTATTCCTTAAAAGAACCTTTGTTATTTGGTAAAAGAAACAGTAACTCGAGAGCTTTGCCATCATGCTTTCATCATAAACAGAGAGAAAAAATGTGTTACTGAGGAAAGTGTTATGTAAATTTAACTGTTTTGAGCTTTGCATCTTGTAATAGGGCAATTTCCTCATCAAAAACATACATGGTGTGTAGCCTGATTTTTTTCATGCATGTATGAGAAATCCTTTAATCTCCCATGGCAACCATTCAGCTGTGACAAAAGGATGGTTAGACCTAGCCCCGCCTTCGAGATGCTGCTCCTCCTCAGAACTGCAGCTCTCCCACGTGACTCCCTTCAGACTAGCAATCAGGAATTAGCCAACGCCTGGTGGAACTGTGCATTTGCTGAGCTCATTGTAGGAGCTACTCCTCAGGGCAACACTGGTAAAACTGTTAAAAGGTTAATAAAAGATCCATGTTGTGATGACTTCCTGAAGTGGAGTTTCAGAAAGAATAGGATTTTTTAAAGACACACAGGCCCAATTTCAAGCCATAATATTACCAAGTCAAAATACATTTAAGTCATACACTGTGTGCACAATTATGCAAGTTTTAGTTTGTACCATATCATCATTTTTATGCATATTTCCCAACTCCAAGCTGTACAAACTTGAATACCTATTGAATATAAACATATCAGCTGATGTGTATTTGCTTAATGAGGGAGGGTGGGGCCTACGGAGATCAACACCCTATTTATCGTAGTTATTAGGCATACTAACTACGCCTAATAAGTGTGCGTAGTTATTAGGCAGCTTCTTTTCCTAAGGCAAAGTGGCTCAAAAAGAGATTTAAGTGACTGAAAAATCCAAAATTATAAAAAGTCTTTCAGAAGGATGCATCTCTCTTGACAATGCTAAGATATTGAGCTATGATCGCAGAACCATCAAACGTTTTGCTGCAAATAGTCAACGAGGTTGCAAGAAAAAAAGACATAAATTAACTGCCAGAGATTTAAGAAGAATCAAATGTGAAGCTACCAGGAACCCATTATCTTCCAGAGCTGAAACCTGGAGCACTCAGATGTGCAAGATGTTAAGAGCTCAGAGACATGGCCAAGGTAAGGAAGGCCGAAACCTGACCACCACTGAAGCAGACACATAAGATGAAACATCAAGACTTGCCCAAAACAAATCTGGGCTGGTATTATTAAACATAATGTAGTTGGACCTTTTCAGGTTGAAGATGGTCTCAAAATCAACTCTTGAACCTATTGCCAGGTTTTAGAAGATGTTTTCTTCAAGCAGTGTTACAGAAAAAAGTCTGAATCCTTCAAGAAGACCATGATTTTTATGCAGGACAACGCTCCATCACATGCATCAAAGTGCTCCTCTATGTGGCTAGCTAGTAAAGGCCTTAAAGATGAATGAATAATGAAATGGCTCCATTCCTCACCAGACCTGAACCCCATTGAGAACTTGTGGGCTCTTCTTATTTGGGAGATTTACAGTGAAGGAGAACAGTTCACATCTCTGTGAACAGCAGGCTATGGTTGCTGCTGCATAAAAAGTTGATTGTCAACAGATAAAGAAACCGACAGAACTGTTATTGAAAAGAAGGGTGGCTATATTGGTCATTGATTTATTTTTTAAATGTCAGAAATGTTTATTTGTCAATTTTGAGTTGCATGTTTATTATTCTCACTTTAACGGATGACAAGAAACAAGTGAGATGGGAAAAATTTGAGTTTTAATTCAGTTGCATAATAATGCTGTACATTATTAGTTGCCCAATAATCATGCACACATACATATGGTCCTAAGAAAGCCAAAATCTCACTTTGGCTTTCTTAAATATTCAGGTTTGAGAGGTTAACATTTTGGATTGACTAAGAGCGCTCCAATGACCTCCACAGTCACCACATCTCAAAACAAAGATGCTCCATTGGTGACTCACATCATGGATATAATCTGGTACCAGCTAGGAGTGTCATAAGAAGTGGATGGTGAGGGTCTCTACATAACAGTGTCTCTTTTCCATTTCTCTTCCTCTCCCATGACTAAAACCTTCATGTTGGTTGCTTACAAACCCAATAAAGATATTTATAGGTTTTCTCAACTGCATCTATTTTTGCAGTGCTTTGAGTCAGAAGATGACATCATCATATCTGAGCAGTGTCAGTGCCATCCTTAAAAAGCAGCTGTGTGTTGAGGCTTACGTAGTCATGAGAACAGTTTAGAGATGCTGGTTGCGTGGATTGGTGACACCTGATGGAGCGGGGAGGGTTGAGCATGTAGAGTCTTTTTCTCATCAACTATTCTGACTTCACTGCTCCTTTAAGAATGACAAATTTAAACCCTGGGGATGATTCAACCTCCTGGGATCTATTGGTTCTTTCATCACAGAGCTCTGGTCTTTCCTTCTAGGCTGAGATATTGATCTAAAGCTTAAGCAATTAGTCTGAGCAGGCCCCGTGTACCCTGTCCTCCCCTGCACTCCTTCCTTCTACAGCTCCTAGAAAGCACCAAAGGAGTAGCTGCAAAGCTCCAAACTTTCTCTTGTCTCTCCATACTGGTAACTTGTAGGGGTATGTTTCTTTACTGCAGCTTGATATGATATAGCTTCCATCTTCTATTCTGCAAACACAACCTAAATAATAATAATAATAAATAAGATAAATTTAACATTTTGCTATTTTTTACAATTCTTTATTCTAAATTCAGCCACCTACTACCAGTCAGTGGTACATTAAAACAAAATCCAATTCAAACTAAAAATCTCTTGAAAAGTAAGGCATTTTTGTGAAATTGCAGCTTTCAGTTGTTTTTGGTTGTGTGCTTATGTTTATTCACACACGCACTCAAACAAATCATGTCGACCACTCAAGGCACTCTCCTGCCATCAGGAACAACTGGGGGTCTTGTGTGTGGACCAGACTAAGCGGTTATCAAACAACCCTGTGATTAGCAGCCACCTGCTTTGGCACCTGAGCCACAGACACCCCATTTATTTCTCTGGGACCTTAACAAACACTGCAGACTCACATCCATTTTAGCTGTTTTGATCAAGATAGAAAGAAAAACATTGACTGAAGAAGATATAAACCATTTTTTATCTGTATATTTTCTCAAGCTTTTTATTTTGAAGTTTTAACAGTGAATTACAGTTGACCAGTACTCTGGGGTCAGCTTATACCACACATTTTTGTTTTTTTCTCTTTTATTTTATTTTGGCTCTTTTTTTCCTGGCAGACACAAGCCTGCTACTATGATGAAATATTATGAAAAAAGACTGTTTTCTCCAGATATCGACATTGTTACAGTATCAAACTTGACAACATGGAGAAAATTGATATTTAAAATTTCAGTGAGATATATCTAGCCTGGTTTTGACAATATGTGTGAATCCAGATATTAACTGATTGATGTCAGGTCACTGGGTCACACTCCAGAGGGTTGCAAAAAATGTAATCCCCACATGATTGGTAACTAGAAAATCCTTCTCCTACCAAATCAGATGCTGTTAATGCTAAGTCATGCTTGTAAGATTTCTGCCCTTTGTCTGGTTACTCATTGCTCCAGCTGAATGCCTGGTGCCTCAGCACCTGTCTGTAATACTGTCACATCAGCTGTGATGCCACTGCTCATTCCCTCGGGTGCTGTGCTAATGCTGCCAGTTCCTTATAAATTCAGTCATTTACATACCCAGCTCTGGTCTGAATTTGTTTGAAAATATTTTTCTTGGGTGCTCAGTTTGGTGTGTATTTTTGTTAGTGGTAAAAGGGTAAACCTTAAACTGTCACATTCTGGCATGATTACTGTTGGGCCTGCACAATCAATATGCCACTTAAAGGGAATCTCTTTGACAACATGAAATGGACTGAAAGATCTCAAAAAAACAACATGTTAGGTTTTGATCTAAAAATAGTGACTTGTACCGGCTTGTTAAAAAGGTTAAAAATCTTAGAAAGAAAGGAAAAAACAAAGAACGAAATGAAAAAAGAAAGAAATACATTTAAAAAAAAAAAAACATTTCTAAGGGTGTATTGTCACCTGATGGTTCGATGGTCTCTAGGGTTGCCACCTTTCAGAAATTAAAATAAGGGACGCCCACCACAGCCCGTCTTGCCTTACTGTCATGGGGTGGGATGGCCGCTGCAGTGATAGACATTATTTTATGGCAACGTATTTGTTAAAAAAAAGTAATTCATAGAGCAGTGGTTCATACATAGAGGTGAGTTAGAGTACCCCAAAACTGAACTCCTGTCTTAAAGATCATTTTTTGCTCATTTGAAAGATCCTCGCAGTTGTGGCTCACAGTGCAAACATAAATCACACTAAAAAATAAGTCAGTCATTGGGTAAAGTTTGATTGTAATTATAGATAATCACAATGTAGTATAACTTCAATTCCCCTTCTCACCATTTGTCTCACGGTGTTCTCCATTTCCAAATCAAGCATATGCACTCAGAGTTGGAGTGAGGGACTGCACATTTTCCTGTCAAGTTTATGTTTTATAACTCAGAACAATGGCATAGAAAGTTGTCAAGAAGTGCGGTGAGGGCGGTGAGGCAGGACGCTGTAGACCCAGGTTGGAATGAAATGATGATTTTAATGAAGATGTCAGCAAACAACAGTCCAAACTCCAGGCAGCACAGACAAGCGGAAGGCTAAGGCTCGGTTCTGGTAGCAACTGGTAAACATCCAAATAAGACGAGACAAAATTGACATGAGACGACAAGGACCTGACAATGACACAGAAACACAGATGGCATTAAATACACAGAGAGTAATCACAGAACGAGACACAACTGGGAACAATCAAGGGGCAAACAGGACAACGCGGAGATTCACTAGACACGGAACCTAAAATAAACACACAGAAAAACTCAAATCTTGACAAAAGTGACACATGCAAGTTTTAAGGCCCTATTTTGTGTGCATGTACACTTTATAAATGAAGCCACAGAAGATCTAATCGCAGGTGAATTGATGTAGCTGAGGAAGGGAGCAGGTAGGGGCAAATAAGGAAATGAGAAACAGCTGGGGCAGGAAGCAAAGTGGGAGGCTGTGGGAAAAGTGAAACAATGGAGGGCAAACAGAAGAGTGAACAGAAAGATGCACTAATCTAAACAAGTAGAAAGTACAAAGAAAATATATAAACTCACATCGGAAACAAACTGAAATAGAAGATCTAAGTAAATAATAAAGAAATGATCACAAGCCAGAAGGACAAAGTCCAAACAACTACAGATCATAACATAATTTAACCAACTCTTTTTTCTCTTTACCGTCACTGAAAGTAAATTATCTTTTGTTGTTTAATATTTGGTTGCTGATGTTAAAGAATTAAGAATTCTATCCCTTGCTTAATCAAACTGACACAATTTAAAACTGAGGGGGTCTTTAGCACTCCACTTATTATTACTAAGTTAAACGGTACCAGAGCAGAAAAAATCTTTGAAAATAGTCCACTAATGAAGCCTTTGCAGTGATGATTGTTTTCCTGCTCGGAGCAGAGTTGCTGAAACTAATTGTGTCTAAGCGATAATGAATTGATTCTTGGTCACCTGAATAAGCAGAGCTTTAATAAGAAGCGACAAGGACGACGGGTCCTGATTTAACTGTTCCTTCAATGCAAGCAGGGATAAGTCATCAGTAAACACAGCTCAGAACAACATGCTGCTTTGAGGATGTCTGATTTCAGTTTATTTTACTGAAGATGGAGAAACTTCAGGAAGCCTTTCATCTGAATTACACTGTACCTCAAAAGAAATGCTGTTATTGAGGACCTGTTGGTAAAGGTCAGGTCTGTGCACCCGGTGATGGGACTGTGTAAACCTTTGTTTTTCTATATGTTGCTCTCTTGTGTATCTTTTCTAGGCACTTATGCTACAGTTAAGTGTGGTTTTTCCTGCTCACAGGCTTTACATTTAGATCCATCACCTGTGCCTTCTGGTCTGAAAAAAGCTACTGACGGAGACTCATAAAGAAGTGCCACAAAACTTCAGTGGAAACTGTCTGTCAGTGGAATGGTCGCTTATATAGCTGAGCGTCAAGATATAGAGCTTATACCAAAACCTCTTCAGTGCACATTATAAAAGAAAAGGTAAAGGTTTCCTAAACAGCCCAGGCTTGAGACAACAAGAACTATCAGGAGCATAGAGCTTTAGAGACATAGCTGAGAGGAAGACACCTGTTAAGTGTTCGGCACAGAGCCTGTCATGCTGTTTGTGAGTTGAGGCAATTCCCTCAAGGCCCAAAGAGCTCTTATCTACTGTTCACTTTGAAGATGATTTCTCTTTGTGTTTGTTTCTCAAAGAACATGAACATTGCTCTTCTCGATATGTTGTTCAGTTTAACGTCTGTTTGCCACTACGCTGAATATACACCATCACCTTAGTTACCATTAGATTTTCAGCAGTTTCATATCAAAGGATTTTAAACTTGAGTGAGCAAAAATGTCGCTGTTGTACATGACACAGTTCCATTCAATTCTGGTTCCTAATATAGTCCACAGTCACAATAAAAATCACCTCCAGCCATTCAACCAAACAAGACGGGCCCAGTTCAGTCTGAATTCTTTCAATTATCCATATTCAATCTTAAACAAAGATAATCCAGTCAGACAAAGATGCTTTACTTCCAAATCTTCACTCCAAACTGCTTGCAGACAATTCAATTCCATCAAAATGACAATAATATTAGATTTGATAATTCATAAAATGCTAGAAAGAAAAAAAAGAGTTGTTGTACTGAATATCTGGATTGACATCCTGAGCAGGTATGATATGACTGACACCTTTAGAAGCACCAGAACAATGATTACTGAAACATCTGCCTCCCTTTTAACCTTTAGACACCCTGGGATCCAAACGTAAGCCCTGACTGATGTAATTTATAATTTAATCTTTCTTGGTCCTGAACATTTGTATGTTTTGCTCTTTATCTGCACAATTTTGATGTACATAATATTTATAGAATCTATTCAGGCTTTGAATTTACTTCTTAGGGGTTTTTGGTGGGGGGTCTTTGTTAAGGAAATAAATAAGTCTTACCTAAGTTGAAACACTGAGTCAATCAAGAATGAATCAAAATGCATTTTGATAATTATTTTATTAAGAAATTAAGCAAAGAATATAGCAATGACTCCCCTGTCTAATCCGGGGAAGTGAAGAAAAGATGACGGTACATCGCTTTTAATATCCACCAGCCCTCTTATAGAGCAAAAGGGAGTATCCCACCAGTTTCAATTTACTTCACCACTCTGGTAATTGCAGCTGCAGACTGTGACCCTGGATGGTTCAAACCCAGTTCAGAAATACCCTTTATTATGCGTTTCCAGTGAGCTGCCTCCAACATGAAGGGTGCTCTATAGATAAAATTGATTGATTGAAATAAAACAAAATTTGACATAACATACTTTCAAGTCATTAGCGATCTGTCTTCTTACCATGTTGTGTGCTATTGACTTACATCAATAGCACACTGAAACAAATAAACTAATTTTGTAATTGAATAATTGTTAACTAAACCCTTTTATTGAAAGAGCAACATAATCAGAGAATATATGCACTTTCCGATCAAGGTGAAAACTTTCTTTGTCTCTAAATCTGTTCAACCCAGAAATCTTCAACTTAATTCTGTAAAAAAAAAAAAAAAAAATTATAATAATAACATCCAGTAAGCACCTCTTGCTATCTAATTATGAATTGGTTAATCAGAAAATAATCAACAAATCAACCCTACACTGTGTTGATGTTAGTCCAGCAGAAAGGGCAGAGAATTTAAGATGTTCATGTTAGTAAGTTTTTTTTCCAACCTCATATACATCCGTTGTTACAAATTATCAAGTGTTCACTAAAAGAATACTGGTGCAGCATTTTTGCGTGTTCTTCCTTCCATATTTTTAATATTGCATAAAATAAGCTTAAGTTGTTAAGAAAGACGTGCCAATTTATTTTATCCGATCTTTCAGTTGTCAGAATAATCAACTCATTTAAAAAAATAATCAACTGAAGCCCTACTTGGATTTAAAATGCACCTCCTGAAAGCCCTGCCATTGAAATCTTATAAATAATATTTCTATTCCCTTTTGTGGTCATCTGCTCTTAATTTTTATTTCTGAATGGACTCTAATGCACTGGGGACAAATTAGCATCATTTGATTGGAGATTCATTGCGTTAGCACAGCTGTATGTAACTGCTTTACTCTTAAGTTTGCAATATGCGCCTACATAACTGAATATGACACTGTAGAATCAGCAAATGACAACATATTGGTTTGCTACATTGAAATGCTCAAAGTTAATTCCCAAGCTGAGCTCTGTAGCTGCGTTCCTTGGCAGCTCATACACATACCAGTGGTGGGTGGCTCAACTCCATCCTTACGTTGGTCACAATAAGACATAAATACCTTCCAGCTTGCTTTATTGTCCACTTGATCACAGTGTTTGTGGTGTAAATTTCATCATATGCACTACCCAGGCCCCAGATTGTTCTGACCTCACTGGCTGAGTGCACAGACGGCTACAATACAACTACCATTCAGAGGGGGCTCCAAACACACATCAGACTAAGGAGACTGAAGACCAGGAGTAAAAGAGCTTTGTTTTTTGGTGATACTCTAGAATGAAAACTGCTGGCTGATACTTCATCTCTCAGGAACCACAAGAACAAAAACTACAAGAGAGACTAAAGAAGTCCCTTTAGTCTTTCTCCAGCTGTTAGTCATTTTCATGTATGAGTAGAGACCTGCTACTTTGTAGTAAGTACAACTAACAAATGGTGCAGCAATATTTGTTGGTCAAGGAGCCCATGCTATGAAATTTTTCACCACTACATTACATATTGTTGTTACTCTATAGATGTCTTCAGGCTTCTTGTTTAATGTAGCCATCATCTAACACACTGAAAAGTGGGTGTTTAATCTGCTGCTGTCACCTTAAAAGATACGTGGGTTGTACACTTTTCAAACTCCAAACGATCCGCCTCCGATGTGTCAACTTGTCTGGCTCAGCACTTAAGACAAATTAGTGTTTAAATGCAAAATGATGCATTCCATCTAATGCAATCAATAAATATGGCACAATGTCAGAAGGAAAATCTGACAATACACAAACAGGGAGGACTATGAATATTAAACTGCATTCTATCTATCTATCTATATAGTCATTACGTTAATCTGCATAACAGTTGTGATTGAGGTTGTGGGGATTCTCTGGGGGACTCTTCATGGTAACTAATGCTGGTGTGTGTGTAAGTGTGTGTGCACAAATGCTTGCATTATAAACTGTGGTGGCAGCAGGGACCCTGTATTCCCATGCATGACACGTCTTAGGGCAATTGCTGTGGCGATTTACCCTCTGCTCTGTTGCCGTGGTGACTGAGTCACTAAGAAGGATAAAGTGTGTGTGTAAAAGGAAGGGATAAGACAAGAACCCTTGTTACTTAAAGATGATGGCTCTCTCCGTCTCTCCATTTCGTGTCTCATTTTCATCTTATTCTGCACCCAATCACATCTTCCCTGCTCCTTTTTTTCCATTTCTCCATATTTCACCTCTGCCTTTTACTTTAACTTTTTCTTTTTCCATTTTTATCTTGAACCTGCTGTTGCAGTTTTCCCCTCCTTCCCTTCACAGTTGTTAGCACTGAGAGTAACTTTCAGTTTGTGTGACATGCATCTGTGCTCTTTGCCTCTTTGCTCCTGTGAGCACTATGACCCATTTTAAGGTTTGCACAGACAGAGGCGCGCAGCATTAACAGCATTATGGTTGGATACCGCATGGTGGTTATTGTCTCCTTCAGCCACATGTCGAGGTTTTTGTCTGAATCGACATGCGGCACAAAAAATTAAAAGCTGGATAACACTCGTGACACCGCTCTTAACTGCATGGATGAAAACTAATACACTGCTTAGTGCTTTATTAAAGGTTTGAATTAGGAGCAGGAGAAAAGAGAGTTGTGCTCTAAATCGACAAGGCTTGGGAGGCTTAAGGTGTGAAGGGAGAAGTATGAAATGAATGCAAGTGAAGGTGTGTGTACATGACTCAGAAACCGCGCTGAGAGTAGGACTGGCAGAGGAGATATGAAGAGAACATTTCTTTGAAATGTGTCTGCTGGTGTTTTGTTGAGTAAATTTTCTAATTAATATTCTGCATTAAGTTATAACATCCTGTGCCTATGTATATATATAAAAAAAAAATTTGGTATGTGCCTCAGTTACCTCCATATTAATGAGATTACATATGGTAATTCAGCACCAGAGAGAGTGACTCATTTAACACCAAGAAAAATGTATAAAATACTTTATTAAAAACATTTATATATGCATTTTCATGACTGATTCACAGTTCACATTGATGCAGCTTAGAAAAAACAGAAATCAATCACTATGTCCGGGCCTGCTGACAGGCTAGAAACCAGGAAGCATCTTTTGGTGCAAAAGATGTCGGGTATCATCTGAAGCATTCTCGTCCAAATCTGAATGTTGTGAAAAGGAAACATTCAAGTACACAAGGGAAAACATCAAAGAATCATGGTGCAAACAAATATCGAAAATATTAAATGCTTACCAAAGAAATAAAAAACAAGAACATAGAATAAGATGTGAATGTTGGGACAGCAGGATGCGGCGATGAATCCGGAATCCGCATTGGTCATAATGCTGGAACATTTGTTGGATGCCATACCAATTAGACATATGGAGAAATCTTCCTGAAGAACACAAATTAAAAGGCAGTACCTCTGCAAAAAAAAAAAAACACCTGGACAGCTGCATTTTCTTTTGTTTTTATTCATATGTTTATTGATATTTTTGCATATGGAACAAAGGTGTTTAAATATCCCAGGGTGCAAAAGTGTTGAGAATAAACAAACTGTTTACACCAATGACTTTTAGATGAGTCAAACAAAAAACACATACAGAGCACCTCCAATAGTAAAACATAGTGAAAGACAATTAATAGTGAAAAAACACATACACATGTACACATGCACATATATACACCCGTACACCGATGAAGAAAAAAATAGGGAAAGAAGGAAAGCTGGGTGCGCAGGGGGGGTTATATTTCTACATTGAAGCGACAAACTCAATAAATGGTTGCCATTTAGAGTAGAATTTGTTCAAGCTTCCAGTTTTTGTATATCTAATTTTCTCCGCTTTCAAAAGTGGAGAAAATTACTTTTTGGGGGGAGGGATGAGGGACACATCCCAAGTCCCTCATTCCTCCCCCAGATAGCACCTACCTCTACCCCATCCCCAAACGACAGGATACCAGTGCGAACTCCAAATGGAGTCATGAGCCTAAAGACTAAACTTAAGGTTTTGGACCAGTTATCCTGAATTCACCCCAACTCAGTTGGAGCTCCTGCAAAGACATGTAAACAGAAGTGTGGCTAAGAACAGAGCAGGTACATTACATGTCGCCTAACCCTCGTATGCCTTGGGTCGACCCGGACCGAGCAATATGAGCGGCTCCACTCACATCAAATTAAACTATGCAAAACCGAAGTAATTCAAATGTGCATTATAGCCATCACGGTATGTGATGGGTGATTTATGAACATCAGATACCGTCCCCTCCTCTTTAACACAGGGGGAAGGGTATGTGATGGGTAATATTGAGCACTAAAACTAATATATAGCAGTATAAGGTTGGGTTGTAATCTATCTATCTATAACTAGACACACACAAATAAATACTCACACATATATATTTATTATTATAATTATTTTCACGCAAAAACGTGAATAAAGTGTGACAACTTTGCCGAAACACGTTGTTTGAGCTTCACTGTATCCGTAGTTTTCCAGAGAAGCGTGCTGAACAAGAGCGCGCTTGCTACGTGCGTGCTTTCTCAGTGCTCATAACAAGCATGCGCGTATTTTGCTGCCCGGGCGGTGCGGGGTGGTGAGGAGTCGCGAGAAGACGCAGGGGGAACCGTATGTGATGGGGAAACGCGGATCGACGTAACATCGGAACCTCTCTGAGCTGGCGTATGAAGGCTGCACGGGCTTTTGTGGTCCGAGCAGTAAAATCAGGGAGGATGGAAATTGTGGAATCCCTCCCTTTACCCGTTGCTGGGCTCTGGCACGTCGTAGGATATCGGCACAGTCTGTGTAGTAATGTAAACGAGCTATTATGGGATGGGGCCGCTCACCAGGCTTCGGCCTGGCCTGTAGAGATTGGTGCGCCCAGTCCACAACCGGCTCTTTCTCCAGGCCGAAGACATCTTTAAGCAGGGTGGAAATTTTGTCTGCGCTGACTGGGTTACGCTCCTCCGGTAGTCCTATGATTCTAATGTTATTACGTCAAGATCTTGACTCCAAGTCCTCGCATTTACTGTCAAGAGCGAGGACCTGTGCCGAAAGCTTGGGCAAATTGCTCATGAGTGAAACCACGTCATCAGTGCGTGAAGACAGCGGTCCCTCCATGTCTGCAACGGTCACCCTCAATGCATCCACCTGCGACCTGATAGCTGCAATGCTAGCACTTAGCTCGGTCTTCACGCCATGCAGCTCTGACTTAATCTAGGTCAGATTGTTTGTCAACGCCGTCTCCAATTCAGTCTTGAAAATGCCCAGCATTTCTTCACAAAGTGCAATGAGGAGTTCATCCTTAAAGTCCGGGGAGTATACGTTTCGGACTGTGGAATTTTCCCGCGGTGGATCGGTCTCAGCAGGGTGAGGCGGGGATGTGGGCGGGGGACCAGGCCTCGCCACTGTAGTTGTCAATTTGTTTTGTATTTTTGGGCTTTGGAGGCATCTTGAGCTGTAATATAGTCGTTATGTCATAATGGGAGCTATGCGCCTGACCCACATGCAAAATACACTCAGGAGAAGAAAAAAATCAGATAAATAAAATTTTATTGGACAGTGAATGTGTGTGTCAGCCCTCTGCAATGGATCCACTGGAACTGG
>CAEGAE010050452.1:0-37997 GCA_903067095.1 Girardinus metallicus
CACGTGAGGTGTTCGAACGTTCTCTACAAGGCCGTTGAAACATGGATCGTAGGATTTCAGGTCATGAAGCTCCTCCACGGTTTACACACTTCTTCGTGTTCACTAAGTAATGAACCGTGTAGTGGGAGATCGGACGCAGCGTGTTTTCATTCTCCGTCTCACACGGGTCGATTCCGAAACAGACGCTGCTTGAGCGTTCAATCATGCTAGCTGGGTAGCATTTTACCCACACGCCTTGTGCATTTATTACAAAAAATGCTCCTGTTGTTAATTTTTTTTAAACAACCGCCATTAATTAATTCAAGATAACATTTACACGCAAATACACAAGATAACAGACAAGTGGCTAATTTCCACCCTTAGTCCCATTGGCAAGTTCATGTTGTTGTGAAATAAAAAGAAAAAAACAGCTCCAACTAACTGCACACACACACAAAAGGAAAAAAGGGATAATTTTCCTACAAGTTTAAAATTTGTAGTCTATAATGGCTGGATAATTTTCACTTTAAGTTGATAAGTTGCAGAGAGTTAGCATAGGGGCGCTAAAAAGACTTTTACCACTATATTTTTAGCACCGTTATGCTAACAGTTAAGCTATGCTAAGCTAAACATGCCAAGCGTGTGACTAGAAATATTAGCCCTTGTCCTGTAACAAACAATATGCTACGTAGTTTTCTCATGCTAAACTAAACAGAGCCATGTTTTTTTTTTTTTGGTTAACTTTGTTATTCAAGTTTTTGCCCACTGTTCATTTTAATTTAAGACTGCAGTGCTTTTATTATATTGCAACACATGCCTTGGCTGCCTTGGCACCTCTAAGAAAAAAAAAAACTTAGTTGATGAATATTTTGTAATCCATTTTAAAACAAATGCAGAACTCAATTAAAATTTCAATTAACATTTAATACTGACATGTTTATAGAACTATTGTACATTTAATTTTATTTTTTATTTGTGCTCTAATCTTAATATCTTGACCATATTTAAAAATTTAAAAAGAAGGGTTGTGCTTGTTTTGTAGCCACAACAGTCAGTGTTTGTGTTTTTTGGAATAAAAAAAAACTTTGAAGAAAGAAAAGTTTAAAAACAAGAAAAGTTAATTCTACACATGAGACTGACCACACCAGGTGGTTCAGTTACTATTAATTATTCTTTATGAATTACCACAAACCCAAATATTTGTGAAAATCTCAACGTTGAATATTTGTAAGAAATTAAGTCGCTACAAAATTGCTAAATGTATTTTCTGTGATGAGTTGACAGACCTGCTTTTAATCACCTGGTGGTGAGAGTTACCCACAGATTTGCTGTGTTTATCCTGAGGTACATAAGCGCCACCCTGAAAAAGGAATTTGACTTTGCCTCATCCCTTTCCAGAGAGAAGCATTGCCCTGCAGCAAGAATATTTATTTTCCAAGACAAACTTGAAAAACAGTGAGGTTTTTATAGTGGTTTATTCTACATTAAAACATTTCCCACAATCCTCCAGCAGCAAAAGCCCATTGGAGTGTTTTTTTTCTTTTTTAACACAACAGGTGCGAAGAGGCCATCATCAAAAGACACAGTCATCATTATATCCATATAAAGTGTCATAGTTATGAGCATAATATATATATATATATATTTTACCAATAGATTCAACAGTGACCCAACACAACTTCTATTAGTTGCAATATTTCCACTGAATACAGCAAAACAATCTGGAGTCAAATTCTCTTTAATTCACCTTAGACCAAAACATCAGAAAGCTCTCCATAGTGTCTGGAACTCCAGCCTAAAACCTTAAAATAAACCTAGCAGCAGGCTTTTCATGGGTAACAAGCAGATCCAGGTGTTGCTCTGCAAAAATGACTCATAACGTCAGAGACTCCTGCAGATCTGTGCATGTTAAAACAGCCACCGACTCGCAGCTTGATTCACATCCTACGGCAAATATCAATCATTTCCTATCGAAGTGAGGGCACTGCCCCAATTTTCACTTTATAAACCGACAAAGACAACACACGCACAAATGCAAAAATAAAAAATACAGTAGCACAGGAAGGCTGCTGCTTTTGTTTCATAATTTGTTGGTTGAGATCAACCTGATCTTGAAGGTTGCAATTATTACCACTGTTTTTTTTTTTTCCATTGCATGGGCGTTCAGCTTCATTAGCGACAACCGAAGTTGGATTTGCGACCCCAGACAGCAGGACTTGTGTGTGACTAATGATGAAACAAGAGCACTTGAGGCACATGGGACAGAAATGAACATGACCGAGCCTCAAAAGGGATGATCTGTGATTTTTATCATCATGCACATAACTCAACCACCCACTGCCTCTTCTCTAAACATTCAGCTCAATTTCATCTAACAAATGAGGTGAATTAATTGAAGAGGACACCGGTTCTCTGTGGCACTCTCCTCACATCTCCCTCGACAACAACAATCAATATTTACTTAATTTAATATTCATTTAATATTAAGACAAGATGAGGGAAGAAACATGTGGACCTCTCAGGAAAAGGACAGCAATTTAAATATGAACAACTCCACTGGATACTTCTTCCTTTTTACTTTATACCTTATATACAAACTAGAAGGTCCTTGCTTCACCGACAGCAGCATTTGCCTAAGCCGGTGTTTCCCAGCCCTGGTCCTCGAGGCACACTGGCCTGCATGTTTTAGAAATTCCCCTGCTTTAATGCACCTCATTCAGCTGATTGCAGTTCAGCAAAGACCTGATAATTGAAATCACCCGTGTTGAAGCAAGGAAACGCCTAAGACATGCAGGGCAGTGAGCCTTGAGGACCAGGGCTGGGAAACACTGGCCTAAGCAATGTCCTGCCTCTTTAAAATTACCTACTGAGCACAATGCATTAGAAAAGTATTCACACCCCCAATGCAGCCATTTTTTAATGAAGTTACAGCCAACATTTTATGTTATGACGTGAAAGTGGGATGATGAAGAGTTTCTGTGGTTTTTACACACAAAAGAAGTGGGGGATGCATTTGTTTCTACTCCTCTTAAACACTTTTTTCAACTATTTTCCCTCCAAAATGACACAAAAAGGCAACTCTGGAGGGTCTGTAGAGATTCATGGCTCAGGTGGAAGAATCTGTCACTTATATTCTTCTCAAATTTGGCTTGTATGGAAAACTGGCAAGAAGAAAACCAGAACCATGCAACTTTTTGACCAACATACGAAACAATCAAAAACAAAACAACCAAACGTCACTGAAAACACACCACCCTCGACAAGAAACATGGTGGTGGCAGCTTCATGCTGTGTATTTCATCAACAGAGAAGCTGGTCGAAGTTGTCAGGAAGCTGGATGGAGTCGAATTCAGGGCAATCAAACCGGGGCAGAGGTTCTACTTTCATTTTGTAGCCCGAGATCAAAATGGATACCTGTGTTAGAATGGCCTAGTCAAAGTTCAGACTTAAATTTAGTTGGGGGATCTGTTAAAACTAGAGGATGTTCTCCATCCAGTCAGTCTGAGCTTGATGTGTTTTGCAAAGAAAAGGGGCCGACTACAAATGCATGCCACACTTTTCAGAGACCATGTATCCTTCACTTAACAAGCTCAAACTCTGTTGATCAGTCACATAAAATACATTGAACTTATGGTTGTAATGTGAGGAAAAAATTTAAGAAGTGTGAATACTTTTGCAAGACACTGCAAGTAGTGCTCTGCTCGTCTACTCTTAAGTGTTTAGAAATAAATCAGACAGAACACACACACAGGTTTTCTTCACAATGACGGACTACACAGAGAGTGACCGCATGAAGAAACATAACAGTCCAAAACAAAAATGATACTCTCTTATTTAAGGCTCTTCTGAAGCCAAAATCCACAAATTAACTTAGAAAAAAATAAAAACAGCAACAACCCCAAGACACTAGCACACTTGACACGAGCGAGTCACCTTCTGAAAAACAGAGAGAGAAAAAACCCAAACAGGAGTGCTGTCAATCACTTCTAGCACAGGAAGCCAGCAGTGTAGCAGAAGACAAGTGGCTGTTCTTCACTGGTGCACTTGTTTGGAAACAAACAGGCGACATCGAGCCTGACAGGCGCGAGTTTATAGTGAGAGCGAGTCGCCTGGGAGTGTGAGGTGGGCCTCAGACAGTCACTAAGAGGAATGTTCTTCGTCTCCATCTGTCAAAGCCAGGAGAACCGACATTTCTCCACTTAGTGTCATCTTTGTTCCTGACAGGATGCTCATTGAGGTCCAAGTGCAAACGGCGACTTTAAGGTTCTTAAAAAATAAACATTTAGGAAAGCATGATTCTTGACAGAACTAAAGAAAAAACTTCAACACCCCCGATATACATTTTTAAACATTTCTGTCACCTATGATTTAATCATCTGTTTGATCATCTGCAACCAGTGGCGTTTCCCCTTAAAGCCGCACGGTGTTGATGCGCAGCGGCTGCACGTTCTTGCCGTTGGCGTGGCTCTGGCCGGGGCTGAAATAAGGGAAGACCTTGGAGGTGAATTTCTCCCGGTACGTGTAGAGCCAGGACATGTCGTCTGCGTTGTAGAAGATGAGCAGGCCTTTTGGGTAGTCCAGGAACACCCCCACCTTCTCCAGCTTGCTCTTGACGTTGAGGCGTGTCCAGGGCTCGGTGCAGGCGCTGTACTGGTTGCCGTCGTGCATCACGATGCAGTAGAAGCCGCGGCTGGGCTGGATCTGGATGCTGCCCTTGCGGCTCACCGTCTCGTTGGCCACGCCGATCATCCACTGCGTCTTCTCCGACACCATCACCTCCCAGTAGTGGACGCCCGACACGAAGCCCTCGGCGCCCAGGACGGAGACCTCCACGTCGAAGCGCCGTGGGGAGTCCTGCAGAGGCTGCGGGTGGAGATTCCCGTAGGCCACGATGGTGGAGTCGTCTGAGAGGATCAGTCTTTGGTGGGCTGTGATGGGGTCAAGGGTCAGAGCTCCTGGCACTGTTGGTAAGAGAGATTACAGGTTACATATCAGATTTTTGAGACAGAAAAAAAGTGATCAACAGACATGAAGATCAGTCTCTCCATTGATTTTCAAAGCATGCTTAAATATTTTAACTAGGGGTGTTTTTACACCTGATAGTTCAGTGGATTTGGTTCGATTGGCAACCAAAATTGCAACATTTGTCATGTTTTCACACTGCACTATGTCAAATGAACCAAACCCTTTCAAAAACCCGTTCCACCACTTGCCTGTGGTTGGCGCTGCACCAAGAACCACTGGAGGAAATCACACAAAACGTCTGAAGAAGACATGAGCACAACTTCCTTCCTCAGAAAATTTTAACAAAAATGAAGTAGTGTCAGATTTTAGTGGTTGCAGGATTTCTCTTTTGTCTTTGGTAAAACACCACGAGCCATTTCTCTCTCAAGCGTCAGACTCTTACATTTTTGGTTGCATTTACCCAGAATGCCCTGCGCTATTGTCCGCTTCCTGCTTTTGGAGCAATCTGTGTTCTGTTTCCATCCACATATGCATTCAAACCACACCAGCGTTCACTTCAACCAAACCAAGACCTGGGTTTTTAGGCGAACCAGTGTTCGCTTTTCTCGGTCCTTATCGAAGTGTGATTGTGCATCGACGCCTCCCCAATCAAACCGGACCTTCTAAGCAAACAAACGAGAGTATGAATAAAGTGGACCAATTTATTCTGCTTTTCTGAGCTGAAAACTGAGAGAATATTTAAGTTTTAATTTAACATTTAACTACTGGTGCAGCTAAACTCTTGTGATTAAAACATGTGGAGGAAAGTGAGGCTTGAACAATCACCGCAATGTTTCCTAACAAAGTATTCTGGTGACTTGGTGGTGATTTGTTACTGTGACAGCTTCCAGGCAGACAATGTTCAGAGTTTTTAAAATGCCTGGGTAGGGTGACGGTTTGTTAGGTCTCACACAGTTTCAGCTCCTTTTCAATGGATAAATCTCCATGTGAAACTTAATTTAATAAAATCAATTTAAAGATGAAGACCATTTTCTTACGCCCATGTTTGGTGTTCCAGATGTAACTCCTTCACCCTTTGGCTCCATTCTCAGCTGCTCTGAGGTCAGTTTACAACTCATGTTGTGTTAGCATTAACTTTATGACTTGGAAAAAACCTCCAATGTTATTTGAAGTCATGCCAATTCAGAGCTGACTGGTAGAGCTGCTGAGAAACTTTACAAATCAGGTGTGGCAACAGCCCAAAATATTCCTGCTGAATAAAACGATCAGGAATGAGAAACAGACCACAGAGTTTCACAACCGCTGCATCCATGTGACCAACACCATGCATCTGTTTTATCTTTAACCACTGGTCTTCAAAGAAAAGAGCAGGACAGCTCAGTTTCAGCTACATCAACCCACGCTGGGAGTGTAAACAACACACAGAGGCAGTAATTATAGAGAAAGGAGGAGCAGTTTCAGTTCACAGCTCCGTAGGATGTCTAATTCTCTGTGCAGTTATGCGTTTTAGGAGGGTTTGCACCCAGTGGAGCTTCTTGCAAGCATGGCTTCCCAGATGTAGAGCAGCTCAGAGCTCCACCAGGGCTGTGACAATACATCCAGCTTAACGTATGAGGTGACAAGATTAAATTAGCTTCTTCAATTAAAGCAAAAGCTTTCACAAATCACAAAATGTGTTCCAAAATCTCCATATGTATAGAACAGTTCAGTTCAGAGTAAAATCAGTATAGCAAACATTTTCACCACAAAGATTCACAAAGCTCATGTGAGAATCAAATACAAGAGGACAAATATGTAGTGAATGTACTCAAAATATTGTTCAAGATTTTACAATTTAAATCTTCGATTGAATGCAAAAACCAACCCAAAGCTGAAGGATGACGACAGCACAGCTAACGCACGCAGGAAGTTATCAGCCAGGCCAATGTAGGCATTGATTATGATTATATTAAGTATACAAGGTAAGAAAATGTATTTGTTTAACTTTTAGATGCAGACGCATGTCCCAAATGGTTAATTAATGTTACAGCAAGTATAAAAACTAAAAGAAAGTATCAAAAGCTAAAAAATAAACAACCGACAATCAGCTGCAGCTTTATTTTTTAGTGTCTGAGCCAAATGAAGGAGAGAATGTTTGTTTGTAGATTTAATTTGTTTTTCTCTACTTCTTAAAGCTGCAGTATGAAACTTTTATTAAAAAAAATGTTTTTTACATTTTTATTAAAACTGTCACTACATGTAGATTTATGTTAATACTTCTTCAGCTCCTTTTAATTCATGATACCATTTTGTTGTTTCATGAACTAATCATATTTATTGAGTGAATGAAATAAAAAAAAATGAAAATAACCTGAATTATGTTTATTTAAAACGTCTCAATTCAATGCCGCCATATCACTATGTTACAGGAGTTTAACTTTTAGGCTCATCACTACAAATATGGTTATTTTACCTTCTTACATTAATCATCTTTAGGGGAGGTGATACTTTTTTTTTTTTTTTTTAACTGTTCTGCAATTATGTCGGCAAGGATAGATGGAGGTGAATTTTGTGGCGAACTGCCAGCGGACAGGACAGCTTGTTCACTGGCCAATGACAACTCAAGTGTTTGTTGCAATCACCTCATTAAAGATTCATAGCCTGAGCGCCTGCTTGGATCAGATGAAGAAACAGAGGAGATTCAAACTGTCCTGCTAAGCACAAGTGGGGTTTAAAACCAGCTCCAGGTCTGCTCCTGCTTTCCGAACACTGAATTTCGGGGAGGAATGTCTTTGTTGACGCTCTGGCAACTGCTGCTGATGGATCGCAACCAATTGTTCCATTTAGCAGCCAGTCAAGTGAGGCCAAGAAACTGTCTGGCCTCCCCGCGGGCTGAGAACTGATTGAGAGGGCAAAACAACATTATAAAATCCTCAGTGTGTTTGTTGAGTTATCTGTTGCGAGTGAGAGAGACGGCTGCAAGAAGTCCTGCTCCACTCGGGACCTTCAAACACTGAAATGCGTCACAATTTCTCACCTGAGAAGGAGCCGCAGGCTGTGCAAAACACATTTTGATTTTATCAAAGCACTCCGCTCTTTTTTGAATGGAAATATAGAAGTCTAACGCATTTTGACTTCACAATTTTATTTCGCTCTGCAAATTTATTTAAATCCTCTCCTGCTGCAGCTCTCCCTGTAGCTTTTCAATTAGAAACGGGTCTGGGCTCAGGGTGAGGCATTCGGAGCGCCGATCTGCCGCTGAAGCCCTTCAATTTTTCATTTGGATGTACGCTGCGGCTTGATGAGCTGAAAGGCAAAAGGCAAAATCTGTCTTCATCTGCAGCTTCAAAATGCAGCCCCAAGCAACATGGTATCCATTATCTTATTACCACAACATCTGTGCAGTGTTGTTTTTCTGCTCCAAATAGTTTACAGAATTATAACCTGAAAAATAAAACGTGGCTGCATCAGACAATAGCAAATGTATCCAAGTCATTATTGTACACTGGACATATATTTTTGGAAATAGCAGCTTTAATTAAAAGTTAAGTTGTTAGCTGAAAGTCTCAGTGGCCCAGAAACACGAGCAAAAAAAAAAAAAAAAAAAAAAAGCATCACATTCTGGGAAAAGATGTTTCCACTTTGCATTTTTTTTATATTGCTATTTATACGACCACAAGAATCTTGGCTGTCCTCCTGTACAGTTTTCTCTATATATCAGTCTTTGTAAAAATGTTCTGGTAAAAACCACGGCTGCCGTTTCACTAGCAGGAAAATTTCCCCTTATTGCTGGTAGAAGTAAAAACTACCAACAAGTATTGACCTTAAACTGGTCGATTCTGAGTGCAGGCACCTCTGTAGTTACAAAGAAACATACATTTTTCATATTTTGTGTGCAGAATACAGAAATACTGTAAAAATATTTTAATAAATCAAATTTTTTTTATAATACTAGCAACAAAAAACATAACACTAAAGATAATTTTCCTCAGTAACAGATGGAAATTTCCCTCTTTGTTGATCAAGGATGATTAAATGCAACAGGAAGCTCATAATTTATTAACAAGCAGCATCTTGTTTGTTTAATCTCAAAGCTTATCTAGCAAAATGGGATGTGGCGACCCCAATAAAGCTGCTTTAGCTTTAAAAACAAACAGCTAAACATTTAGATCAGAGCAATTTTCCACATTTTTATTGAAGGATATAATATTGATCTGTTTGTGTAACGAAGCAGCAAACACACAAACAGTCAGACAACCTTTAAGCCTGACGGCTGTAGTTTGTGTGGCGCTCCCTTACCTGGTGAAATGTCTTGGAAGAGGGATTTCCAGATTGTGTACTGTAGGGGCCCCATGTACTTGGACGTTGGGAAGTCCTCATAAGTCAGATTGGTCTCATGTATCTTCCCTTTAACCCTGAAAAACAGATCAACAACAGTCTGAGCTGACGTCGTCATTTGTAATTTAATATCGACTCGTGTTGTGCAGCTCCGACTTTCAATGCTTGATGAATTTCTTTTTATTTATGCTTTTTGAAATCTTCCATTCGCTGGTAAACAGCATTATTAATCACGAGCTGAAAGGATGAAGCTGGCAGAACGGACGCGGGGTCACGCTTTGCAGAAAAAAAAAAAAAAAAAACTTTATATGAACCTTTATGTGAAGGAGAGTAATCTACTCTACATGCCGACACATTTCCATTCACCTGGGACACATCCTAGTCTAAGAAACAGGCTGTAAATAATTAATAACACCGCTTACTCCTGCTTCTCCCTTACCAAAATGTGCATCTTAACCTGCAGCCATCCTGTTCTGCATTAATCCTCCTGCCAGAGCTGGTGTTGTCTGGCAGAGCGACAGAAATAGAAACGGTCTAATCTATGAAAATGGAGCCAAAAAAAAAGCAGCAAAACCTCAAAACTGCTTAGAATAACCTGGAGAATTGAAACCAGTTTATAGAGCAAGAGCAAACAACACGAGTAAAGGTCAACAGTCCTGCTGTATCCACACAATGATGCAATCTTTAACCTAAACATCCCTGTGTTAACTTTAAGGCTTACATTTTAACAGACGCATTGTTACTCCAATATGTCCTCTTAAAAGCTTAACATTTTCCTTACATCGTCTTCAGCTGTATTTCATGACACTTTATTTGGGTTTGTCGTTTTTTTTTTCTTCCACAAATAATGAAACAAATTGTTGAAGCTGATTCCAAAAGGCATTTTGTCTTCTAGACAAACTTATAATCAGTTCAAATAAAAAAAATTAAAAATAAAAGGTCTGTAAAAGCTGAACATGAACTGAACGCAGATCCTTGAAAATCACACTTTGAAACCAGTGATCCATTTCTCAAAACTCAGAAAACGAAGACATCTAAAAGCTCTGCTTTTAAAGCAGATTAAGCACCTTGGATTTGGTTTCAAACATACAATTAAAATGATCTAAAGAACAAAAAGAGTAAAAGCCCCTTTTTTATTTTAGAAGAGTTTTATTCAAAATCCAAAATAAATGAAATGATCAAGGAAAATCAAATTCAAATGTGTTAAACTGGAACTGAATTATAAAAAGCATATTTGTTTTCCAGAAATTCAGTTTTTTATCTCTTAGATAATGGAGTAAGAGAAAGTCTGGAAATTCAAGCTTTTTTCCAAACCACAATTTTCTTTTTCTTTTTTTTCCACATTTTTCCAGAACTGGAATATAACAACATCACACTCTGTACTTTCCAATTCTGGCTCTTGTGGTATTTTTGTATTTGTCACATGTGCCAAGATTTTTCCCCAGTCGGTAATGAATATCTGACGTCTCTCCATTTTACTTTTCTGAGAAATGAATGAACCCCACACGGCGTTAACGCTCTCAGCTGGCACACAGAGAACTTCATTTTATCAGCGACGCGGCTGGACGTCAGACAGAACCATAAGAACCATATTTGTAGTCAAACATATCATCACTTTCTATCTCAGCAATGCAGATGAGAAAAACGGATGGAGCCGCTGCACAGTAAGTGCTTATTTTGAGATTTCCCAACTCTGATCGCCGTCTAGAATCCTGAAGTTACAGATTTGACTTAAAACTCTTAACTTTACTCAGCTTCAGGGAAGTTCTTGGTGCGTTTATATGTTACAAATACAAATGTTTGAGAATTTCAGGCAGATGTTACAACAGACTGACAATATTTACACAATAGAATAGAAATATAATTAATATAATCCCTACTTTTCTGTATTTTTACAGACTGGGGAATACTTCCAAAAAAAAAACAAAAACAAAAACAACATTCCTACAACATCAGAGTTGATTTGCCTGATTCTTCCCTAGGATATATTTTTAAAAGCCACAAACTCAAGATGGAAATTTGACTTAACTCGCTTTTTCCTTTGCTTTGTGTTTTCTGCTGAACTACAATTTATCATTTTATTAAAAGGATAAATTTTAAGGAAAGGATACATTTCTTGAAATTTATACTTAAAATTTAACTACAATAGAAATTGGAGTTTCTATTGAACTGAAATTTATCCTTTTCTTATTGTTCCCTTATTTGTAATTGGTTTCTCCAAGATGTCTGACAAAGACATGAAGATGCACTGCGATTGAAGTATGGCTTCACAATAAGTCAAAATATATCGCGATACATACACAATCAATATCGATAGATAATACGTCTGATAGAATATTCAATAATTTCACTGAACTCAGATCCAGAACCGCACAGCATTCTGGGAGATGTAGGCAGAAGAAAGACTTTAGCTGCTAAACCTCTCACAGCTAGCTAAGAAAGGTTGGTGGCATTAACTTGGTTACCGAGCAACGACCTGCTCAGTAACTTACACAGCAGCAGTTTAAGGTTTTGCCACCATGTTTCACAACTACAAAATAATAAAAATAAAAACAAAAAACTGGAAAGGAGAAAATGAGGACAACAGGTTGAGAGGAATTTGTGGATGAAACAGGAACGGTCACATCACTAGATCGGCAGTATTTTCAGGTATCACAATACATTTTTCAGCCATAGTCGCCCAGCTCTTGTTCCATAAAGCACTAAGACAATCAACTCCTTCCTTTCTTTAAACTATGTTTCATGTATAGTCACTTTCCTGTGCAAGTAAAAGAGTTATCAATAAAGCCAAGAACATAATATGGATCATAGTTCTAGAGCAGGGGTGTCAAACTCCAGTCCTCAAGGGCCACTGTCCTGCAACTTTTAGACGTGCCTCTGCTGCACCACTCCTGAATACAATAATTAGGTCATTAGCAGGGCTCTGGAGAACTGATCTACACAAGGAGGAAGTAATTAAGCCATTTCATTCCATCGTTTTTGTACCTGTGGAACATCTAAAAACTGCAGGACAGCGGCCTTGAGGACTGGAGTTTGACACCTGTGTTCTAGAGTAAATACAGAAGATAATATTCTTAACCATTTTAGCTATATCAGAAAAGTTAAACTACTAAATTAAATCTGCTTGTCTACAAGGGGCTTTTTAAATTCCCCGAACTACTTTAAATGAATTATCTTAAATCATGTAAGCCAGATATTACTAAATTTGAATGACAATCTATTTTATTTGAAGAAATTTGCCATTCAATGCCTGTTTTTTGCCCTTAAACTATTTTATGCTTTAACATATCAAACTGTTCCAGTAAATCCTCATCATCCACCTCCTGATTAGACATTACAGCTGGTTTAATTCGGCCCCAAAGCTCCATCTGTTCAGGGATTAGCTGGAGCTGTTGCTCAAATCTCTACTTTCTCCAACCGGTCAGCAGCCTTTGCACAACACTGCCCACACATTCGACACATTTATTTGTGCATTAGTTTTAAAAATGATTAATTTTTCAAACTGTCTGCCTTCATATGCACTTCTTTAAAAATAAATAAATTGTAAGATCTTGACCATTTTTAATGTGAAGCTACTGATTTGCCAGTAGTTTTTCCAAATATTTTTTTTTTTTTTTACCAAGTATTCTCATATTCGCATTTCTTCTGTCTGTGACTTTTACTCACTATTGTGCAGAACAGCAATTAAGCAAAGTACGCTTAGCTTAGGCTTGGAATAACCTGTCATATTACTGGAGACCGTTCAAAAGAATCGAATCGCTACTGAACTTTACGTCAAAACTCTCGGCAGGTACGACTTGGCTTCCTCCAATTATATAATCCTGGCGTTATTTTCTTTCCACCAGTTTCTTAAGCTTTTATTAGCACAGTCCTTTGCTAAGCTAATTGTAGCGTCGCACTTTGAGCTCATGTCACAGCAAATAAACGGTTGTTTATATGCAGTGTCTCGCGGACCAATAGGGGGTGCCTGTGGACCTCGGGTGGGCCAGGAACCACAGTTTGAGAAACACTGCCCTAGAGCACATTTATTCACACTTGAGGCTCTGAGCAGATCACACACACCTCTCGGATGTGATGGCCACGCCCTCCAGGAAGTCGTGGCGGCCCGTCTCGCTGAGGCGCTCCTGCAGGATCTGGATGCCCTCCTTGACGTCGCGCAGCTGCTGGCTGTAGCACTGGATCTTCTGCTCGATGTCGGCCAGCTTGCGGGCCGTGTCCATCTCCAGCTCCTCCAGCATGCTCTTCTGGCGCTCTCGGAGGAAGCGGTGAAGCCGCTCGAACGCATCGCCGATGGTTGCACGAAGACTCTTGGCTGAAGACTGAAGAAAAATAAAAAAGAAGAAAAAAATTTAATGGTTATAAAAGCTGAACCCATGTAGGACGGTGAAAGGATAAATGCAGGTCAATGCGCTTCAGTGCAGATTTCCTGACCGCTGTTAGCTTGTTTGTAGAGTTAAGGTCACAATGGCTGAACTTTAATTACACAAAAATCAATAAATCAAGGGTTTGCACAGCACTCTAAACTCTGTTAATATTACATAAACAGTAATTCATTGATTCAGCATGTAGATGTATTGATTTTGTGAAGCTCTCGGGAGTAATATGTGTACACAACCATCTAACCTGAAAATAAGGAGCATTTCAGATGACTGTACAGAAGCAGAAGAAAAGAAACAAAAACTAAAAGGCAAACATGAACGGTTACGAAAGAGAAGCTGAGTGGGAGGACAGGTGGGCAGACAGAGGAGATAAATCCATTAAAAATCTCAGCAGGTTCAAGTAACACCGAAGAATCCAAAGAGGAGAAACGTTTTTAAAAAAATAAGATGTGCCTTTAAAGAAATGAGTATTTGCATGGAACAGACGGCCTGATTAAAAACAAACAAAGCTGCATACATGCAGGTAAGTTCGGCTGTCGCTACAAGGAATAAATCAAATAATCTCATAACAAATTAAAGTGAGCTGCATGCTTGTTTGTTTCCATCACATTTCTCTCAACCAAAGAGACTGGAGGACGAAAAGCTTCATTTCGGACTCCTTCCCTCATCGTTTCAGGGCTCAACACACACAGGAGGCGACGTCGCTCCCTCTCCATTCGTTTCCCGTGGAACCTGTCCAATGAGGAGACAGTCGCCTGCGCTCCTCCAGTCAAGCGACCAATGAAATTTGAGCATGTGAAATTTTGAGCTTGTTGCGGACACAAGAAAGCTGAAGTGAACCACTTTACCTGTGAGAGACGGTATGTTGCATTTGTTGTAAAACAGAAGCAACTAAAAATGCATCTGCATCTAAAATGTAATCATCCAATACAGTTTTCCCACATTGGAAAAAAAAAAAAAAAAAACTACAACTGTCTCCGCCTTACTGACAGTTCAATCACTGAGGTGTTTAATCGACAAACTACAAAAAGGCGCAAAATGGTGCAAAGCAAGACGGTTCGCTTAATCACACAAGATGTAGAAAAACAGAAAAATGCTGCAAACATTTGGTACCCAGTACAGACTGGTAAGTTTACACTTCTTTACCCCACAGAAGTCCCAACTGGCAGTAAGATTAATATATGAATCATTACATCACTCTTAGATATACATTTATACATATTATAAACTTCATCTCTTATGGTTATATTTGTATTATTAATATTTAGGACCTTGGATGATTACTTGATTGATTGTCAACTAATCAATTTCCCCTTGGGGATCAATAAAGTATATTCTATTCTACATTTTAAAGGGCAGGTTTGTTTACAGAGACTTCATAACACTTTATTTATTTATTGGGATTATTAAAATGTCTTCCATTTCCAGTGTTAACTCTTCTTTAGAAATTAGTTTATTGATTTTGAGACAAGTGTACTTGCATTTTTATACCATCATAACATCAGAGGAAAATGGTCTCAAAATGACAACATAATCTTTTATCGCAATTTATCATCAGGCAGAAATATCGTGACTTGCCTATATACAACCACATCTCAATAGAACAGTCAAACGCTTATATTTTACAACTTCTACTCTAACGGTTTTAAAAACAGCAGCTGTATCTCTGAACTTTTAATTCCACACACCCACAATTTCCTCCTTTCAAGCAGCAGACGTGATCCTGCTGGCTAGTGCAGACAGGTAATCTCTCACTTCCTGTGTGAGCTCGTTAGAACGACGATCCCTCGGCGAGCCAAAGATTTCCTACCTAGTTAAGAGTTTAACTGATAGTGTGGAGAAAGGGGAGGATGACTGCAGCAGCGCAGTTATCAGTCACACCGACGTGTTTGTTGTTTTGGCCCAGCAGGCCGTGATGGCACCGAGTGGGTGGCTGCAGCCTTCAGAGACGTCAGGCTGAGTATTTTTCATCCAGCAAACCCCCGGTGAGGTTATAGAAAATCTAAATTTACAGCACAAAACGGCAAGAGTTGTGAAGTAAAGGTAAAGATTTGCAAGTGTAAAGTCTGAATTGCTTCTGGCGCGAAAACTCTTCCCTTCAACTCTGAACCAAATGAAGAGCAAAAGCCGAAAGTCATTTCATTGTCAGCTACCTAAATGCATCGAAGATCAATGCTGTCAGTGTGGCCCACTTCCAGGAACAGCACTCTCTGCAAATGGATGTAAAGCTAATGAGATCAGCTCATTTCCAGTGAGCTAAACCACCTGTATCAGGAGAAAGTCGATAAAACGGAGAAGACCAGGGCAAGAAGGCGAGCGATGCAGAACCACCACGCAGAGGCTTCAACCAAAATATTTGGGGAAATAAAAACTCTAAGCTCCTCTTTGGAAATCAGACACGATCCTCCAGTGAATCCAACTGAAGGGTTTGTTGTGACAGGAGCGAATGATGAGTGTAAAGATGTGTGAGGTGGTGATATTAATATTATTAATATTAATAAGTTTGTATTATTTACTTATTGTTAATAATTAAAAAGCTACTCAAACCAGGTTGTGTTAGAAATCACCTGGCAACCCAAAGCGCCGTGGAAGTCAGATAGTCAGTAACCAAACACTCTTAACAAACGACCCATTTCCTACATATGAGCAGGTTAAAAACTGGATTTTGGTGTTTCACCTGCAGGAGCAGGATTTGATCTGAGCTGGATTCTCTTAGTTTGAAAGGGTGCGTTCTGGTGATTGTTTGGATCCGGTAAATTTCAAGCCTTCTAATTATAAAGTTATTAACAGATTTGACTCACTTGAGCCAACAAAACCTACACTGGGCAAGTAATGTCTAAAAAAATTACATAAAACATTAACTTTAAACATAACAAGCATTTCCAAGCATCTTAGGATGACATAAGATCTGGCCCTTCAAGTAAGAAAATAAACCGCCGCACCTAAAAATCCAAAATTGAGGGCATTTTTAATGAAAACACAAAAACACAACAACCCCATATTGACGATAAGGAGATTTTACAGCTTCTCTGGACCTTCAGATATCAGTAATTTGGAGCTGTTGAGTTTACACACTGCGGAGAACGTGGCAGTGACCTCAACAGAGTGTGAAATAACATTTGTGTTCAAGGGGAAATGCTCACAGTACCTTGGTCTCCGTGAGTTGTCTCCGCAGGAGATGGAGGGCCTCGGAGTGTCCCTTCTCGCTGTCCTGCAGCGAAGCCAGCTGCTCCTTCATCTCCCTCTGCAGCACAAAACAACCAATCATCGATACATGAACAGAAATGTGTCAGAGCAGCAGATCCCAAACGCACCCAAACATGTTTTGTGACAATTTTAAAGCACTCAGCTTTTACTTTTGAGCTGAAATATTATAGCTACTCTGAAATAACAGTGGGAAGACATTTCCTCCCAAATCCTGTTGTGCTAAGATAAAATTATATTACTTGTTACAGCTCCGTTTGATCGGATATGAGGCGGAAGATTTAATCCTCAACTCCCAAACAAATAAGCCAGATGGAGAGTGAGATATGAAAGAGAATATGAAATCTCTGGAGATTTCAGGCTGTGTCAGAGAAAACTGGGTCTCATCCCAAGTCAGACACCGGCAGGCAAAAGCTTCAGCGAACTCCACCTCCTAGTCTGCCTGAGGCAAGAAACAGGTGCCGAGATTAGAGAGAGTAACGGAGGCTAAACCACAAAATGTCTACGGACTCAGGTCTGCGTGCACCTCCGCTAACAAACAACGGCTACAAAACGAGATTATTGAGCAGAACCTAAAAATCACTTGAACGAAAATTCATTTGGAGTCGAGCATTCATAATTACTTGATAATGAAATGTTTTGCAGAATTATAAAGAAAACATGGTTCAAGTCCTGAATGGAAATATGAAGAAAGACGTACAAAGAAAGATTAATCAAAACAGGCTGTTTTTGAAACTGCAGTGTATTTAAAATAATTTTCACCACATTTAATTTTTTATGAACGAAGTCCAAGGTTTTCAGTGAAACAAAGCTGGTGTTTAGGAAGCAAAAACTTCAAGACAGAAGATAAGACATGAGTAAAATCCACAAACCAGAAGTAGATACAAAAACTTCAACATCTGATTTACATTTTTACAAATCCATTGTAAACTAATTTGTGTTGATTGTTTAATTTGATTTAGGTGGACAAAACTTAACGTGACAAAGTTGGATGTGGGTCGCATACAAGCAAAAAATAAATTAAAATAGAATTTGGGTCGCATTGCTGTGTGAAAAGCACAGAAATGGAAGATATTTTTTTTCTTCTGTATCGTTTTCATGAATTTGTAAATTGAATTTGTTTCGTTCTATTTGGGGCGCTGGCATAACTGGATGGTTAGAGGCAAAAGAAAAGGATCGCTCTGGATGTCATTCTTGCAAGAACTGGCACTATAAGGTGAGGGTGACAATGGGGGTCATAAAGTGAAATGAGATTTGACCCAAGAGTCACTTCTGAACAGAAGCACAAAAACAAAAGCACTCAGTGAAAAACTGGAAATAAATACAAGAAAAGATCTTTGATGGAAGACGATATATATATAAAGATTCCATCCAAAAATGATTTTTAAATAAATCCCTGCAAAATTTAAAGAGGTGTAAATGTAGATTTGTGGAAATGAATCCATTTCAGAACAGAAACGAGGAAATCGTCTGTTGGTGCAGAGAGGAAGGAGTGTGACTCTCCATGTTAATGACAAGAGTGCGGCAGGCTCAGTGGGCTCTCCGTCTCATCGCTGCACATTTGTCTGCAGCCGTTCGTCGGCTGCTGAGGTAGAGCGGGAGTGACAGACTGGCAGAGGAAACACGCTGCTCCACTCCTGGCTGACTGACTGATCAGGGAAGGGCAACTTTACCCACGACTGAGGTCACACAGACAGACGCAGCAACAAGAACTCGTCAATAGACGGCTTCTAAATTAGATATGGATTTACTATTTCATCACAATATCTTGTGGTACTATTGTGATAAGAAAGATAAGAACCATTTGCTACCTTTTTTTTTTTTTAGGTAGATGTATGAATGTGACTGCATGACAGAAACGATAGCCCCCACTAACGCAAATACTGCTCTTGAAAAACATTTCCTTAGGGTTGTTTGCATCACTAAGATTATGTATTAACTATATTTAGTTATATTTGTAAATTTACTGATAAAACAGTGGAGAAAAACAAAAATTAACAATACAGACAATATAGGGCTGGACAAAGAACCAATAAAATGTATATCACAACAGACATGTAATTAATATCAATAGCTAATACTTGTGATAGAATATCCAATATTAAAAATAGAGAATATTCACTGAACTGCGATCCAGAACCGCACAGCATTCTGGGAGATGTAGGAACGGCTTTAGCTTATCAAACTCTCTCAGCAATCCAAGCGAGGTTGGTGGTATCAACTAACTCGCTCGCTCTTTGGTTGCCTGGCAACTCACTCATTCTTTGGTTACCTAGCAACAGTCTATTGGGTAACCTTTGTAGCAGTTTCAGGTTTCACCACTGCTGCCTCATAACTGCTAAAAAAAAAAAAAAAAAAGAAAACTGTGTGGAGTGAAAACTGCAGATAAAACAAGAAAGGTCAAGCCACCAGTTTCAGATATTCAAAACAAAAAACTACCAGTAATCAATAACTATCAATAAACTGGTTTGAAAAACTTACATTGTAAATGTAAGTTTCAGTCATATGGTCCAGCCCTACGATAGTATAGACAGTTTGTTTTTTATCATTAATTGGAACTTAAGAAATCACGGTAAAAGATAAACATGACAAAAGCTCAACTCTATTTTAGCCCTTTCCTCCCCAATATTAGACGTTCAGTTTGAACATTTCTCTCCATTATGCTAATGAAAGATAGCACTTAAAAATAAACTTTTAATGGTAGTGTGTGTCTGGATTTAAAAAGGCAAAGGAAGCTTTTTAAAGGAGTAAAAATGAACCTTGGTGGCGCCATTATCCCCTCTAAGGCCCTAAACCTCACGTATAACACGCAATTACATAATCCTGTAATCTTTCTGGAAGCAAAATGCATCCTTCATATGGCGATTTTACTGGAATGGCATTTCTAGCAAAGTAAAAAGTGACACTTTTAGTCAGAATACACAAGAAAATATCTTGAAAATACAGAGAGATGGGATGTATGGCAAGGAGAGGTGATGACATGGAAACAATTAGTGTATATAGTAACATAAAAACTAAAAACACAGGCAAGGTAACAAGTATAAGAAAACACTCGTAGTAGAGTCTGTGCGTGTGTGTTTGTGTGGCGATGCCTCTCCCTCCTGTCCATCCAATCTGACCAACACGAGTCTGACATGACATTTCCCCAGGACGTCAAGCTGCAGGAAATGGGGGTCACGTCTGAAGGATTATAAATCTAAAACTCATTTCATCCTTCTGTCATTTCCTTCCTCCTCTCAGCCTCCTGTCATGTCAGCTGCTCCTAGGTAGATATACATAGAAGACATGAATAAAATAGCAGCGTTCCCCCCCCCACAGGTTCCTTAATAAAACTGCACAAGGCAGCTCTGAGCTTTATTACATCCACCAACCTCACAGCCAGCCTCCGCTAAGAGCTAAATAAAACTACATGTGCCACAGCCTGCATCATTAAAAGCAAACAGAAGTAATGAAACCTCACTATAGATCCTCTTACTAGACCAGGAATACAGAACAAATAACATCCTCTAATGATCGGGGAACCTTTCATATCTGGTCATTGGTAGGTAACCACAGAAATAACCAGCAGAAATTACAGTGATTTAATGGGGCATCATTAAATCAATTTGACAACATCCATTGCTCTGAGGTTGCAATTCTGCTGCAGATACAAGGTAAATGGAAGATCTGCAAATAACAGCAGGAAAACCTTTATTACTGCGGTACGAGTCATCTCTAGGACATATTTTACATAAAGAAAATACCATCAAATAAGCGTTTAAGCAAAAGGTTTAGTTAGAATTCATACTTGTAATTTTTAAGGGTACACCAATTGTAGTTTTCTGAATGATCATCAACCTTTCAGCATGGACTGCCGATTTCAATTTTTACCAATATTTGGTCTGAAATGTTGCTAAATATAGCAAGAAAGTTGCTGATTTGGCAACAGCGGGGTGAACATGCAGACCTGACCTGTAGGTCGGGTCTATCAGTCAAATCTCTCTCTCAGCACAGCAGTAGAGGCTGATTTTTAGTGACCGATGAGATCAGCTTTACTCATCAGCCATTCACCGACCTTCCACAATTAAGGGACTCGAGGTCACTCCCAGGGAGCACTTAATAAAATGCGAGACAAAGTCTTTAGTTTTCACAAAAAGTGATCAGTTTGGTTGTAAAAAGAGTGACATCTTTAGTTTGTGGGTGCAAACTATTTAGTAGTAGGAATACTGAATTGGTAAGACATTGAATAAACTCCCTAAAGTTGTCATGACTTGAAGATAAAATGAATAATCTTCATAAAACATCATAACAGTAAAATACAATTTGGCAAAGGTAAAATAGGAGCAGAAAAAAAAAAAACAGTTGTAAAAAGAGCGGGAGGAAAAAGTACTAAATGTTGAACAGTTTAAAAAACAAGCAGCCACTTTGCTTATCTGAGTGGCCGGCTGTCTTGACGATGACCCGATGAAAAGTGACAAGCTCGCGAGTGTTCCTGTCTGCACAGTTCAAGGACCTTTCACATCGCTCAACGCCGCACTAAGTGAAGCCCGAGGACAGACAGCAGTCATAGAACTAGCAACAAACCTCGATCGGTAAATAGCAACGCTAAACTTTCACATATATACAAGCTATGCATTTTTACCTCAAGCTTGGCTTTCTTTTATGAGCAAGAAGGGTAAAAGATTAACCGCCAACAGCTGGAAATTCAGCACTAATTATTATTTTGGAGTCATTTTAATCAGGAATATCGTTTAGCTAAACAGTTTATCTCAATAGACATGACTTACAGGTATGCCATTCAAAAGCATCTCCTACCTAGTAGAGGTGGGCGTTTATATCGTTTCAGTTCTTGTGAAAAATTTCTAAGAATATTAATTTATCGTCATGAAAAATTTAAGCTATTGACAGTAAACAAAAAAAAATTACGGTTTGATGTAAAATGTTATTTTTGATATTTTCTCTGCTGTTTGTTCCATTAGGGTGTCAATAAGTTTAGGTAAATTTAAAAATATGATTAAATGCAGTTACTGTGCAGTTTAGTGATATCAATCACACTTTTTTTTTTTTTTTTAAATAAGTGGCGTACCGAAGAAGACTTTCAAATGGGAATGTTTTTTAAGAACGATACTTGTGCTTGTGGCAATTTGAATGCTGTGCCATTAAGCCACTGCCATATAGTTACACAAATGGTAGTAATAAAAACATTTTTTTTTTACTCATAAAAGTAAAGTTTTTTTCTAATCATTATCACAATAGTACCACAAAGTAACATGACATAATTGAGTAGCCGGTGTAGTTTTGGTTGCTCTGTTCTGCAGGCGTGTCCGAGCGTTAAAGATAAAGTCTGAACAGTAGGGATGGTCCAGCAGCAGCCTGGTTTTACGTATGATACTGACTGGATGCAAGTGCAGCAAGATTTATGTTATTGACAAAACAAACAGCCTAGAAGGCGCAAACAAAGTTAAGGTAAGTCAAAAATTTCTACTCTCCACAGCTTTTTGACCGTTGAAGTCACTACTGGAGTTTGTGGATGTAACCTTAGTATGCCCTCTTCTCCAGTTCGAGTCATAAAAAAAAAAAAAAAAAAAAAAAAAAAATTACGTACATCTTTAAATTGCACCGAAAATCAGCTGCTGAGTCCAAGGAAAGAAATGTGCAAGTTCTTTTTTTAGCTGCAGTAAGTATGCAATGTAAAAGAAAAACAAAGACATCATTTAAACAGAAGGAGGAAGAGGAAGCAGACATGCAAGCAGTGATTAGGTGTATTTAGACAATAAACCAAAATATAACTGAGCCTTTTCATCAACACTTCTCTGCAGCGTCCAAAAAAAAAAGTTAGAAAAATACAAAAATCAGGACAACAGAAATAATGCAGTGTCAGACTCTAAGCTCTTGTGTTTCTGGTGAATATGAATAGGTTCAAGCTGTGCTTTACATTCCGGGGCGTCACTTCTTCTAGCATCAGCAGAGCCTGCAGTCTCTCCAGGGGGGGGAACCATTGTGTCCACGCAGCCTGAGCTCAGCCTGAGCTCAGCCATCACAGCCGGCCGGTGACAGCTGAGCTGACTAAGCAGGCCGCGCTCAGAGGTCTGGAGGAAAGTTACACTGTTCCCCTTTAACATCTGTCCCAACAAAACACAGGCAGACTGGTACCAGAGCACATCGAACACGGCCGCTAAACCCGAGACGAATGACGTCAAATGGGAATATTTGGAAATACTGAATATAAAAAAACCTAAAGTAGGACTCACCCTAAATCTCAACTGGATGTTAAAAAATACTCCATACTAATTTTGAAGCCACGGCAACTTTTTTGAACAGCCAGGTCTAGTTGAGTGCAAAGAATATTAACTAAAATTAAGGCTCCAACTAGCGATTATTTTAGTAGTCCATTATTCTCACAAAGATCAATCAGGTAATTGGAACTGATTTTTCATTTAACTATTAAAAGCTGTTTTATACAATATTAGAAGTACATTACATATGCAAAAAAACAACAAATAATTCAGTTCGTTTTTCAATAAGAAAACAATTTTATTGCCTACAATGCAATAACAGCTTGATCATTTGTAGCAAATGGTTCATCAGCGGCTAAAATATACTTCCAACATCAACATGCGAGAACATCAGCTTTTTCTGATTGATTCAATATCAATACAATATAATATGTGGCGGATCTGTTGACTGTTTTTTCCAATAAATAATATGATAGAAAAGGTGCTTAGTAGGAGATTTTTTAAACAAAACTTTACCCAATTAAAACTAAAGATATGCAAGTTCAGTTCTGGGTAGAACATATGTACAAAGTTTATTTTGGATGCTAAATGTAAATCTTTTTGTACAGTTTTGGTTTAATTACTGCTCTGAGTGTGTTGTTCTTTCAGCGAATGACCTTTTTTGAGTCTGTATGCTTCAGTTAATTGATAAATTAGTTGACAATTATTTAAATAAATCATCTTGATTAACACGATTAATCGTTTCAGCCCCATTTACAATATCACACTATTTTAATCTTCTTGATTAGGATACCTGTGACTGCACCTCAATTGTGGGCATTCCTTTCAAGCAAAACAAAAACAACACTGAGCAACAGCTGAACAATAAAACAGTATTTTAAGAGTCAGACAACAATTTTTAACCACAAAAACAAAGCATAAAAGAGCCAAAGTCCGACACTAAGCTAAAGAATAACCTTCATAAAGCCTGAAGCTGTAGTGGTGAAAGTTGCTTCCATTTTCTAAGAGCCTAAGAGAAATCAGACATTCATTGAATCCAGGAAGAACTATACTCCAAGTCAGGTTTCATGTTTCGGTACATTGCAGAACATTTCTGTCCGTTTCTGAAGAATTTCTTGGAAACAACAATTACCCCATAAGCTCAATATTAACACGAAAGGTTACACAAGATTTTCACGCAGTACTCCATCCACGTGCAGCACAATTACAGTTTCAGATTCTGTATAAAAAGGGAAACTCACACCAGCAGCAAATGACAGGAGTCAAAAATCAGTCCCTGTTTCTCTAAACTATCCACACCAGCGGCTCTGATCGGTGGCATGGCGCCCAGGTAACTCTGTTCAACTCAAAAACGTTCACGTTCCATGGAAAACTATTAACGGTTGTTCTGCCTTTGGGCGCTGGAGCACAACATGTCCGAGAAATGTCAAATAACGCGCATCAACTGTTATGACACAGTTTAGATGAACGCGTTTAAAAACAAAAGGCGTTCAAAACACGTCATTCTGCAGATATAAATCTGCAGATATAAAAAATACAGACATGAACACACCAAACTTCCACAGTTTTTTAAATAGACGTTTAGAAATGCAGAAAAATAGCAAAATAATTCAGCATAATGGTTTGAAATTTGAAATTGAAATTTGGAGCAAGTATCCCTGCTGATAATGAGCCTGAGTTAAAACATAAATAAATTGTAAAAAGAATGTGGAAAAATGCCGATTTCAAAGAGTTTATAGCAAAACCAGCAGAACCAAAAGTATCTGCAGCCAAAATCGTTTTTATGGAGACACCGTAGATGTCCATTTATGTCCATAACCTGAATGATCAGACCTTCACTGGAGATAAAAGTGATGACTACTCACCAGTAGTTAGATGAAACGGTTGGATGAAAAATAACGACAAACCAAACAAACAAGGTATTTAAAGGGCTGTATTGTGTATTTTCCAGCCACATAGAGCCATTCTATGCACACTCAGGTAACTATGTTATTTTCAGTTGTGATGAAAATGCCAGAAGGCAACTTCCAAGAAATATGACTTCAGTTTGATGCCTTAAAATTGGCCTGTCTCTTTAAGAAGCTACTGCTCTTTCCATGCCATCACAACAATACTTCTAATTATGCCGTTTAGATCTGTTCTTAGGAGACTCTAAGTAGTTCATAGAGAGCTCATCAGACTTGCAGTTCCACCAGGTGTTTGTTAATTGCTGCTGCTGCTGCTAGTCTGGAGGAGCTGAGTGGGAGGAAGGGGATTTTGTGAGGAGAAAGCTCAGCTGGAGATACAGAATAAGAGTTCAAGGATTTTCTCAAACATGCATGAAAGATTCAAAGCAACACTCCAGGAATTTGATTTAATTAAATTCATGAAGGTCAACTTTCAGGGTTACAAAGATTAGAGCAGAAAACAGTTAAAATATTGCAGTGAGGAGCTCAGTTTATAATTATAAAGCCAACACGCTCAGTTAGTGATGAAACACCAGAGAAGATCTGTAAAAAGCTGCAAGTTGAGTGGAAGGCCTAATGCTGGCGGCCTTCACACGTCCTCTGAATATGGGGCACGTCATGTAAATGATAAATGCTCGGAGGCTGCTGCTCCACTTCCTGAAGGGAGAAAGGACACGCTGTATGCAAAGGCTTTATCCCAATCATGAGCGGCTAAAATAAAAACTGCAAATCAGTTGAGCTATATTTATACTAGATTTATAACATCTCAACTGCTGACCAAGGTCTACAGAGTCGGCACAACACGTCGAGTCAGGTATCAGACATCACAGTGCAGCAAAGTAGGGTGATGTGAGGTGGGTTTAAGACAAACGGATCCCAGAGCAGTGAGTGTTGTGTTGGATAATCAACACAGAGAATGAAGAGCCATTAAAGAGGAACAGAGGGACTGTTGTTGGTTGTGGAGTGGAAATCTGAGGCGTTTCCCGATAAGAGCGAGCCGGCTGCTCGCCCCTCACTCCCTGTGCTTCACCTTCAGCCTCCAGGCTTTTACAGCTCAGCCTCTGCTGCCTGCCGAGCCCTTCCTACATTGGTATTCCTGAATAAGTTCCCAAGATGTGCATATATTTTTAACAGCTGAAGTAGAGCAACTGACAGGTGGACATTTCAATTTGTTACAAGCTTATTATAAAATTTCAGAAATATTCAGAGTGTAGCAACCAGTTCCAGCTCGTTTCGAACAAGCCATCAGTCAGCCCTGTCAGGAGTGAAGGGCTAATCTCAGAGAGGGTTATACATCACCTCAACAGGCAACTCATTAAAAAGCCTCATACTCTGTGGACTGGAACACACTGATACCTAAAACAAACTAAGGTTAGCTGCAGGAAATTAAACCAACTGCACCCCATAATTAGAGTGTTACTACTAGATTAAACTTTATAATCCAAACCTATAAACTACATACAACAGAAGAACTTTGGTAAATTGTTGGTCATTTAAAATAAAAAGGTAGATTTCAGTAAGTTTTTATTCAGTCTCTTTAGGTTTGGTTTATTTGTATAGAATCAATTATATACAGGGTTAATCATAATGTGCAGGAAAACAAGAGAAAAGAGATGAAACGTTAAAAATAGAGGGCACACACAAAATATACTAAAACAATACAGTATATTATAAAGTAAACTTTTTACATATTTAAGCAAATGAAGAACTGATAGAAACATCTAACCTTTATGGATAAGATGTTGATTTCTGACTCTGAATGTTGTGCAAAATGGGAGATATAATTTGATATAATCTGATACAGATGGAACCATGCAGATGCTGAATATACACAGTCCAAGAGTGGAGCTTAGTGGTACTTTGTTAGCTTGGATTTATAATTACCAATTAAAGTATTTCCAGTCTGTGAAAGAAGATCTCCTTAAAAGAAGTTGATGAGACAATACTATCAACTTCTTTGATAGTATAGTCAACTTTACCCAATGTGGCAATCTGATTCAGTAAAACCCAAGACACAGCGGCTATTCATGGATCAGTATTTAATTATTTTTCAGTGGAAAGTGATTCCAAATAATTTTTTTGTGGAGTATATGTAAAGTATTTGAAAGAAAATACGTCTCAGGAAGATGAAATGCATGGACAAAATGCCACTTGACATGCTATTGGCTGGTGTTTGCAAAGCAGCCAATCAAGAGACACCATTCACTTCCCTAACAGCTGATTGGCTGTTCGCCAAAGGGGAGGCGGTGAATGTTAATTCCGGCAATAGTGAAGATTTCCAATATCTTGGTGAATGTAAAGGTATATTTACTTCAACTATTAAAACAACATTTGTAAGAGTCTCAAGTTTTCTCAGATTTAAGATATTAGTTGCAGATCTGCCTTAAAATCACACTAAGTAATGAAACACTTGGCCATCAGCACAGTGGGTGAACCCAGGTTTTCTGACTGGATGTCCACATGTTTACCTAAACTGGCTGGAGCTGGAATCGGAGGATTAATTATAACTGGAAAAAAATAAGCAGGCAAAAACAAGCAGCCAATTGCAAGCTTAAGCTTCCCAATATTAATGTGATGCCATTAAAGCACAAATGGATTTCTCATTGTGTAGACCTCTTTCATTACGTTAATAAGCAGCATGTGCTTCCGATCAATGAGGCATAAAAGGAAGCTTAAAGCTTTATAGGAAGCAAAGCTTTAAAATCGGGGACTGTTTTACTCTTCCTCTAGCCTTGGCACGATACAGTCCAGGAAACAAGGTGAAAGTAAAGGTTTAAGGAGTTTGATTAAATATTTTGCAGCCTGGGAGTTTAATGTCTTCTGGTTGACAAATTATTTCAGGCAATGCACATGAACACTTAGTGCCTCACTCTTGCCAAACCACTAAAACTATATCTCTGAGCCCATATAGTGTCATTTGTTAGAGATAAATTGAGAGAGAAGACTTTGCAGCTCAAATGTACAAAGCTGTGAAGAAGTATTTAACCCCCTTACAGATTTTTGTTTTTGCTTTCTTGTACTTGTTAGATGTTTTGCAGATAAACAAATGTTGATATCAGAATATCCAAACCGATCCGACTGTAAATCCCACAGTGAAACCCTGATTTAACTGTGATCGATCACGTCTGGTTTAGTTTTAAGTTATAACTTCTTAAACCACACAAAAGTTGTTGTTTTTTTCCACCATTGGCAGAAACACCTACCATCAAGTGTTTGTTATTACTGTATTGATCCAAAGAGGGAGCAGGAGTTTTACTTTTTCACAAATTTTTCTTCCCTTTAAATAAATTAATCAAACTTTTTTTCTTTTTACATTTTTATTTTTGTATAAAAATGTTTTCTTGACAATCTGGAATATCCAACTGAGACAAAGAGAGGAAAAACAAACAATATCAGTAAGGGCGCAAAAACTTTTTGTGATCAAGGAAAAAAAATAAAAAATTGCCTTTGGCTCTGAATTGCTTGGCAGGATCAAATTTTAGAATAAGCCGTCCCTGTTCTGGTCAATATCTGAATCATTCTGCAGCGATTTTTCCTCATGAAGTGAAAGTCAAACAACCGTAACTGAGACAGAGGAGATTTCTTCACTTTTCTTCCATTTTCTCAGGGGATTGACTGGTTGAGAGGCAGAGCTTTCTTATCTGGAAACCTAACCCACTGCAGGTAAGGCTCCCTGCATAAATTACTGTGGTGACAGATTCACGAAAGATACTGAAAATCCTTAACTGGACTCAACATTATCAAATATCACCAAGAATGTTTAGCAATATTATGCATGGAAAAAGAATTGAAGAAGTGTTGAATACTATATAACAATAGGCCTGTCTCGATAACAAATGTAGCTAAATTGTCCCAGAAATGACTGATCAATGGCATTTTGAGACCATTTTCCACTGATATGACCAAAGTATAATAATGCAAGTACACTCTCTTAAAGATCAATAAACTCATTTCTAAAGAACATTTAACACATTCTAACACATTTTAATTATCCTTCACTTATTCAAAATAAACAAACAAACCAAAAGCAAATAAAATGGATTATGAAGCCTCTATAAACAAACTTGCCCTTCAAATTATATTAATTAGTCTCAGATGGAAAGGAAAGGCAATACTGCCAATTACAACTTACTAAAAAATAAAAGTGTTATAGGGCAAAATCTCTTTAGCGATTACAAAAATCATCTTTGTATGACCTTTTTGAAGTTTGTTGATAAAACACCTCAATAATTGTAGACTGTCAGTAAGACAGAGGCAGCCCATTGGTTGTAGTTTCTTATTTTTTTCCAAGCTGAGAAAACTGCATGAGATTAAGTTTTAGGTGCAGATGAATGTCTGTTGTATTGCCATGTTTAGTTACAGCTGTTTGGTTTGGTTCACCACGGTAATTCGGTTTGAGATTATGACTAAGATATCAGATACTAATGAGAAAAAAGTTAAGAGCTTCTGATTTTGAAGAAAACTAGACTGATGAAAGACTATTTAGGATATCAGAGTTTCTGCAAATATGCAGCAAGTTAAACACTTTGAAGTTGGGGAAATTTATGACTGAAATTCTAGATTTAAAAAAAAAAATGGATTTGCTTCAATCATCTTAAGACACATGTATATACATGTAACTTGGGTAACAAACCAGACCGCACAGCATTCTGGGAGATGTAGGCAAAGGAAAGTTTTTAGCTGCTTGACCTCTCACAGCCAGCTATGCAAAGTTAGTGGCATCAACTAACTCACTCTTTGGTTACCTAGCAACAACCTGCTGAGTAACTTATGGTCACCTAGCAACAACCTGTTAAGCAGTTTCAGGTTACGCCACCTTGCCTAATAACTGCTTAAAAAAATTAACGGTGTGGATAAAACAGTAAAGGTCACGCCACCTGTTTGGTAGTATTTCAGATATTTAAAACAAAAAAGTAACAATTATCAAATTATTGACTGAAACATTTGGGTTTTTAAGCCATATCATCCAAGAAATTTTAAAAATCAGGTCAGACTTTAGACTGCTTGGGTACATATTTAAGTTCTTTATTTAAGTTATCAGACAAAATTGATTATAAATGTGCATGACCTGTTTAGACTGGAGAAACTGGATAATTTCAAACTCCGAGTTCGTTTAACAGTTAAGAGATGACATGCTTAGATATACTGGCGGCTCTAAAGAATTCCCAATCAATCAATAACAACCATAAACACAGAAATCTGCGTGGCTCAGTGTTATTCCAATCTTACCTTTTCCTGGATAAGGGCCAATCACAATGGATCCTTTTTTCCTACCACATTGTGACGACAGTATTTAGTAGCCCTTGATATATTCATAATTAACTCCTTTTAATTGCAACCAACTTCACTGAGATCAACCTCCAGAAAAAGCTTCAGGATTAGTAAAGACTTCATGTCAATGTACAGTCAGGTAATGTGTGCCCAAGGAAAAAATATCCCCATGTGTAAAAACATGATGTTATTGCAGGCCAACCAGAGCCCAAACAGCACAGATAACTGATTTATTTGCCTTCATTTCATCTGAGCAGCTGGAGCCCATTGTTGTATCTGGTGTGTGGCTCGCTGCAGGCTGCAGCTCGTCGCCAGCTCCATCCGGCCAAATAAAGCGCGTGCCTGTTTCTTTTCCACTCAGTCCTCTGACTTCACATAAATATTTACAATCTGTGCCTCAGACCAAGCCACTTCTGCAGGATCCATTTTAATTCTGATTTCCAGTCAGCTCGGCAGGTTTGTAGATCCCTGATGATTTCTAATAATACATATGTATTCTTCTTTTTTTAGATGTTGGCCCAACAAGCAGAAATCAGCAGATTCAATCAGCACGGCTCTTCAACTAAATATGTTGAATCTCTACCGTTGGGAGCAAATTTTACTCAAGCTGTGAAAAGACCATCAAATGCAACAAAACATAAAAATACATATATTGTATTAGGGCTACTAAATGGAACAGAAAGTTTTAATCACAATAATAATGATAAATATGATAGTAAAGAGAATTTACTTCACATTTTGTGGCCAATACAAAGAGTCTGAGCCTCAGACAGATAAACAATGCTCTAAAAATAAAACTAACACCAGTTTCAAACAGGTTACTTTGCAGTGCCTGTTACATAAAGTGCTGCCAATGATTGTATTTAATAATATTTTCCCATCAACTGATATTTGCCAATGCTCTCATGGATCAAACAATAAAAAAATACCAACAAACATAATCCAGTCACAGTTCTTTTGGTTTTTAGTTACTTTATTATATTTTACTTATGTATTCTTTTTTTATTGTATGTCAAAACTGCATATACAGTTATAAGCGTTTTTAGAGGATCAAGTATTTGAGGTTGTGGTCTCCAAAGTTTGTGAATTCCTGGGGATCAACTAGGGCTGGAACGATTCCTCGAGTGATTCGAGTACCTCGATTATTAAAATTCCTCGAGAAAAATTTATGTTTTATTATTTCGCGCACCGTGTTCCGGTCGGGTTATTACTTGCGTTGCGCGGAGCTCTGACTTCCGCCTTAGTTGTTGACGAAAGCTAAGTGTTAGCAGCATAACGTCCAGTTTTCAAGTTCAGCCTGGGAGGATTTTACTGACTGATGATAATGTCCGGGTCTTTGTCGTTTTTCGGGGAACCAATAAGCATCCTTAAAATGACTGGCACCATGCCTGGAGTACGGCAGCTTTTCTCCTCCCGGAGCTGCTGCCTGGTGGCCGGTGTTCAGAGCGAACAGTGGGGACGAGCGCTGCAGTTGTATTTATACAGGTGAGCGGATAGACTGAACACGGCCGGCGGCTGCGCATTAGATAATTGACGTAAGTGTAGCTTTACGGATGAACCGGAAAATTTATTTCATATCATCCGGGTCTCAACAAATGGGTGAGACCGTGACTGTAGGTCACTTTTTGTATGAAAAAAAAGTATTGTATAATAAATGCAGCTTACCACAACTGGCATAGAAAAAATTTATTTTTGATGAACAAGCAGTAAAAAAAATCTGTATTACAACCAAGAGCTGAAAACTCTGTATGGCATCAGAGTTGTGGGAGTGTTACCAAGTGTTTTCAGTTCGGCAGAGATTAACAAACGCTGCCTTTTGTTTTCACAGTTTTAGTAATCTGATGTTAACAAAGAACTGTTTAATTTTGCATAATTTACCTAATCCCACTAAACAAAACTCATAAGATTTCAAAGTGGGAAGGGTCTAACTTGGGAATAACACCACATTTTTCATCAGCTGCACTAAAGTTTCCCATGTGTGAGCACAGAAATGGAGCAATAGACCTTCTACACATCACCGAATGAATACAAGGTCAAAACTAGTTTTGTTGTGTAAAATTCTTTTCAATTTTCCTTCAACAATCTCTTTTTCTCAAATAAAACTAGAAAAATCTAACGTATACCCAGAAGTAAAACATCAACCAAGTCTAAGTTAAAATGTGCTCTGAAAGTAAAGCTGTACATTTTCCCATTGGGATTTGAATGATCGGTAAGTACTACTGTCAAACCAGTAGTACATACTAGTAATTTCTAGGCTTTCGCAAGAGCTTCAGGTTTGTTGGTAAACAAACTGGTCGCATTATGACGGGCGAAAATCTCCAGGATTCAAGACTTTCTCCCAGTGACCCATTAGGTCAGAGACATGCATCTGACTGACTGGGAGCTTAAAACGAGGTCTCCTATCAGCAGCTAGTCTAATTAAATCAACAGCAAATCACGAACACTGGGAATTACAAGAGATTATAGCCCGTCCAGCCTAGCCCAGACCTCCTGAGAACAATGGCCTGTAATCTGTCTTAATTCCCCAGCTAATCAACCCAGGGCTCTCAGTCTCCTGGCTGCAGAGGGAGGGAGCACCAGCTCACATCCACCCAAACATCAAAACAAACAAACAACAATAAAAACATCGCTCTTCAACGTCATTTGCCTCAGATGAGGAGCATGAGTCTGCATTAAGTTTAATACAAATCCACAGGACATCTTTTACATCCCAGAAGATTTCTCAAGCCTGAAAATTTAATGCCAACAAATAATGTGATCCAGGAACCCATGTTCCATTTAAATCCTTCCCAATATACAGCACTATAGTAGATTCAGCTACAATAATTCATCAGGACAGCAGTTTCATCAAAACCAAAGAGTCCTTAGCAAATCACTACAACCATGAAAAATTGTCACTATTTTGAACCATTATGAGTCAAAAGAAAGTCACAAGGCTTCAAATGACAAGATTTACTATCACCTTGCATGTTTGCTTTATTTAATATTTTTGTCTGTTGTACTTTTTCTTTTTTAACACAAGAACAACGTTAATTTAGCCTCATCCTCGTAAGCTGACTTGCATTGTTTTGTGCAAAAATCTGATTTTCAGAGGACTGCATAGATGCATTACTTGGTATGCTGCTACATTTGCAATGGGTTTTTACAATTTACACATTTCAGTAATGCAACAATCGTCCATAAGCCTTGTAATTTGTTAAAGCTCTGTTTGAATCAAAACCTGTACTTCTGTCAAAAAACCTGCAGCTCCCCCCCAAAAAACAAACAAAAACAAAAAAACAGGAACTCATTTTCTTCAAAGAACTAAAACTAAAATATTGAAGGATTAAAAAGACCAATTATCTTTACCTATTTTGCAGAATATCATCCATCCATTCACAGTCATTGATCATATGATATCAGATGTGTTAAACATAATTTTTGCAATCATACTTCAGGGGTGAGATTGCACAATATATTGAAAATATCAAACTCATTGTAACATCAGTGCATGCAATATTCATATAGAAACTGAATGTTTGGAGCGCAATAATTGTTGGTTAATATATCCCAGGTGTTATAAATGTGCATTTTTCATGCTAACATAACATTTAGCCAGTTGGAAAGAGTGTCATAGCAGAAAATGCTCACATGGGCCACAAAAATGGCATTGCCAAAAATCGTAAAGGTCACAGAGTGATGGAAGCACAGATAAGAGAGGAAATAAGAAAATACACATATTTCCCACCTGATGGCATCATCACAATATTTTCCAATATCTTGCAACCCAATACAGGGGCTTATATTTTTTCAGCAGCTTTTACTGTCATCTTTTCCACCATGAATTTAAATGTTCATTTGACATGAAACAAGATGAATTGCGATGTCTATTCCCCTTTACAGATTGAACACAAATAAATGTAATGCACAACAGATGCACAGACATCTGACTCACTTAAGTGAAGTGCAAACCGAGTAATCATACAAACAAAACCAAGTGCTCGATGCAACGGATGTGGCATCAGCTCCGTCTTTCCTCCAATCGGTGCAGCTGTTTATCTGTTAATCTATCAACAGTGTGGGCTGAAGTAAACAAGCCGCCTGGTTCTCTCTCGCCTCAAGCATCATCAGTGTTATCAGTAACAAGTGCGGTACGAGCCGCAGCTTCTTCCTGGAAGGGAATATTCTGCCAGGAGTCTTCTAATAAAACGTGACTGATCTGCCTTTCCCGATGGCTTCACGTTGTGGATGAAAGAAGCCTCTCTGACATGCCACGCTGACACACGGCCAAGCTGGAAAAACTCATTTGTTTTGGGATTGGTTGGGTGGGAGCTGAAGTCTAGCTGCTTTATAAATAACATTTACCCACAGACTTTTAAAAAGAGGTTTCTTTTCAGAGGAAGTTATAGAGAGCAAAGAATCAGCTGAAAGAAAGAGGAGCAGACTAAGCAAAGCCACTGGGAATGGCAGCCATGGGTGCCCTTGAAATTGCCTGACTCATTACTGCAGCAGCAGCAGAAGCACTGCCATGCGTGGTGATGGCAGGCGCAGGGAGAGCTCACGGTCAGGCGCTGAAAGCCGGAGAGTGAATGACAGCGTGGTTATTTTTTATTCCACCAGGTGAAGACTTCAGAGGCTGCGCAGCTCAACCTCCATTTTCAAATCAGTAACACTAAGAGAGGCAGATGAAAAACACTGCTTTAGTGTTTTTAACATTAACTTCCTGTTTGCTATCTGATAAGAAAAAAAAAAACATTGACCGACATGTCAGCTGCAGTCTGGGCTTTACCCAAACTAAAAATCAGCATGACTGCACAGTCAATCCATTCCCCAAGCACCTATAGTGCAGTATAGATGTCGAATCCGCAAATATGCATGGATAACAGCAGGCTGCAGTCCATTTCCTCCGTTATCTGCTCCTTTACTGCTGCTAGATAGAGCGGAAACGTATCCCGAGGGTGAGCTGACGGCAGGGAAGAGACTGTCCAGCCCTGCAACACGGAGGACGCACACAGCTCACTGGCAGTCCCCATCATCCCAATTAAAGCTCAGAGGATGCTGTGGCTTCCATTATGTCCTCTGCAGGATCTCACTGTCGACTTTAGGCCACAGCTGTTTGGTTTAAAAAAAAAAAAAAAGAAGAGCCTTGTTTTCTAAAAACCCAGTAACCATTACAGAAGTCTGGGCAGTTTCCATGATACAACTCAAGAATTTAAAAAAAACTACCGTCAGAGTGTCATGCTGTGATACAGTGATCCACAAATGAGAAAAATGTCTTCCTCTGTGATCCAAACATGAAACCGCATTGTGTTAAATGCAGAAACGTCTGATTGGCCGAATAAACCCTCAGATCTATTCGCTGTACGGCTAAAACCCTCTTTGCAATCCATATTAGACCTTCATCCTCGCATATCTATCAATAAAAAACGACCTTGTTCCACGATATGATTACTTAAAAAGCTATTCTGTTGTGTCTGTGGTGTTACGTTAGAAATCTAGTAGAGGACGTGTGAAATAGAGTAAAATTACAAGCAGTAAAAAGATATGTAATATTCCAATAATGTTTTTATATTGAAGAAAATGTAATAAATAGACATTAACCCTCACATAAAGTAAAGTCTCATTAAAAGGAGGTAATAGAAATGTGGGAAAGTGGCAGGGCATCCCATAGAATACTGACAAGGACTCCCTCTCAAAAAAATTAAAATATAAAACATCCCCGAAAGTTTGTGTCCAGAAACGTCATATTGAGATTTTTTTTAGGTTAAAAACCCCTTATGAGTATTTTTAATAAAAACCTTCTTTTATGACATGGCAATTATTTCAGGCTATAAACAATTTTGCTCAAGATATTACTGGTTATCTGTGTTTATTTATTGGTAAAGTTGCTTTTTTCAATGATGTATCTATCCTATTAAATAAACATAATATCCAATATTGTATGATTTAATTTCTCAAACGACGTATTAAAATACCCCATATATACACATGGGAAAAAACACAGCATTACAAGTTTTCTTTTTTTAATAAAAGGTTATTATTTAAGGAAGACTATCAAAAAGATGCAAAAACCAAAACAAGAACTTCAGAGGAAAGAAAAGAAGTTTGGCACGCCATGGAAAAAAGTGCAGAAGCAGAGCTGACTCGTTATAATAGAGCGCCTGTGATCCAGAAATATGACCGTTATGATTATGGCGGAAAGGTGGAAAGTCAACACCTTCTATTCCAGCTGTGTGCTACCACACAGCGTTGTGTTACCTTTGTGGAGGCGCTTACCAAGGTCAAGTCCAGTCACATTTCTTTACACACAGTATATTTACATATTTTCACACAATGGGCCTTTTTCTTTGTAACAGATACAAAAACTGAACAATCTTCTCACTCCCATCTGCAAGGAGGCAGAACTTAGGTGATGCAAAACATCGTATGACCAGAGGGATAAAAAACAACAAACTTTTCCGTTTTGCTGAGAGGCTGTATAGATCCGGTCAGACTCACTTCTTCTCTGCGATGGTAAGCGTCTCCCTTTTTTAGCGCTAAAAAAAGAATTTAAAAAAAGTGAAGTCTGATTTCTTCTAGTTGGCTGATTTTCTGCTCCGTGTGTCAGCACATTTTCGGTTCATATTTCCTAGTCTTAACACCTCTTAGGGCAAATCTGTACTCTTTAGTCTGTTTTTAACAATCATTAATCAATATTTCATTGATTAATGAAATATTAATCAATGAATTAATAATGTAACAAATCAATTGTTACATTGATTTGTAACAAATCAATAATGTAACATTAAAAAGAACCTCCTCTAATGATTTTTTCCATCTATAATTTAATAATTTATCGCCAAAATTGTGTTGAGTATTACAAAATAAAGGTTAAACATCTAGTAGAGTCCATTAAATTAAACATTAAAATACAAACAATTCTAGTAAGATGTTCCATCAGTTTATAATTTGAGAGTGATTTCATAGCAGCAAAATTGGATCCAATTCTAGTCGAAGGTGCATTTTTTGTTTTGGTACTCTACATACAAATAATATTCCGTGCCATCCAGATTAAATTTGATCCCAATCAGAATACATTAGCTCCAAGGGAAATATCTGCGCAATGATCCAAACAGGAGACAAATCCTCCTCGATCCGTTTGCAACATCCTTCATGTGCAAGCAGGCAATTATGTGCCGACTGCCCAGGTGTGCACACATCACCACGTTACAATCAGCGGTGGCGTGAGTTTGTGGTTTAAAGAGTCGGCCTCGTAGGCACCTACGGGGTGGAAAAGGCCGCAAATCAGCAGGAGGTAAAGCTCTCAACATGACGAGGCTTACGGCCTGAGGTCAACATAGTGACATGGCAGGCTTAGGGGATTACATCCTCCACACACACACACACACCAAAAGCACGTGCTGCTGGTCAACCAAAAACCCGTCAACACAGAGAAACGGCAGAGACGGCCTGACGTAACAGATGGGTGACATAACTGAAGGACTAGAAAGCCTCATCACGTCGGCATTTTAAGAGTTTCATAATAACACAGTTCTTATGCAGAAATACACTGCCTGGCCAAAATAAAAGTCGCCACCTGGATTTAACTAAGCAAATTGGTACAAGCCTCCTATTGGATCTAGCAACATTGTGTGGCCAAAGAATGAGGTCAGCTGACTACCTGAATATACTGAATGACCAGGTTATTCCATCAATGGATTTTGTCTTCCCAAATGGAACGGGCATATTCCAAGATGACAATG
>CAEGAE010050454.1:0-52792 GCA_903067095.1 Girardinus metallicus
ATAGATGTATATCTATATAGATATAGATATATATATATATATATATATATCTATATCTATATAGATATACATCTATATAGATATAGATATATATGCTAAACTGTAACAACTAAAACTTTTGTGGCGCAGGTGAGTTTGGCCTGGGTAAATCTACTCTGGTCAACAGCCTGTTCCTCACCGACCTGTACAAAGAGAGGAAGCTGCTCAACGCTGAGGGTGAGCAGCTGATTCGGTTTTTGTCTTTTCAGTTTTAGTCTGAATATCCGTCTGACTGCTGTGTTGTTTCTCCTCCCTGAAAAGAGCGCATCAAGCAGACGGTGGAGATCACAAAGCGCACGGTGGACATCGAGGAGAAGGGCGTGAAGCTCAAGCTCACCATCGTGGATGTGCCAGGTTTTGGAGACGCTGTCAACAACACAGAGTGGTAAAAAACATTCAAACTTTGTCCAGGAGCTCCTGTAGCATGAGCAGTTTACAGAATACATTTAAAAACAAAGTTGTTTGATTGTGTATCTCTTATTTTGTTGACCTGCAAAATAAGAACGTTGGCTCTGTTCTTATTTTGCTTTTATTTCTTCGATTATTGCTTTTATTAAGAATAACATAGTTTTATAAAGGTGCTATTCAAATGCCCTGTGAGATTAGTTGACATGTACACTATGGCTCTCCATGAGGGGACAGTGCCAGTGGTCTCATTTTCAATCAATTGATTGTTTTTTATTTAATTTTCAAGCGGTTATGAGGCACGGCGGTAAAACCTTAAACTGCTGCTGCACAAGTTACTGTTGCTAAGTAACCAAAGAGTGAGTGAGTTAGTTGATGCCACCAACGCTGCTTTGAGAAGTTGAGCAACTAAAGCCTTTCCCTTGCCTTCATCTCCCAGAATGCTGTGTGGTTCTGGATGGGAGTTCAGTGAAATATTGAATATTCTATCAGACATATCATCTATTGATATTGATCAGGTGTCGATCACCATATATGTTGTTATTGATTTATCATATCGTTAGCGTTAGCTTGCACAGCAACAACATCTTGAACTGTTCTTGTTAACCTGCAGCAAAGTTATACACCCCCCCCCCACATGTTGTTCTTGCATTATGTCAATAGAGAGGTAAGGAAGCATTATTCATAAAAAACTTAAGTAATGTAAGACAACATGGCTGGTTGGCACCTGGTAACAGACTCTGTTGCTCTTTTTGCATGATTTAAAAACCTTTAATTAATTAAAAACTCTGAATATGCTGGTCAAAGCTGGACTGAATCCATGTTTGGATTTGTAAAACCTATCAGTGAAAACATTTAGCACTTGTTCAAATCTCTTGTGTTTGGTACATTTGACCCATGAGGCCAGTCATGCAAGAACTGCTGCTGACTGGAGCAGAGAAAGCCGAGACGCTCACAATGTATTTAATTATTAGGTGAACATAAATGAATTATGACAATTTATATGCAGAGCTGCAAAGATTTTTATTTTACCCCATGGAAGCAAAGCCAAATCCTGTACCCTCAAATTTAACCAACCTGCAGTAGACACGGTGGTTGCCATGGCAACCAGGTTGTAGAGCAGTACGACAGAGACACTGTCTCACATTAATGGAACGAAGCTTGTTTTTGTGAATCATACGGTTTTGTTGTCCCTGACAGAAAACTAGTTGGCACGACTAACAGTTATGTATGTTCAACACATCGGCTGGGATCTGATGCCTTGCTCATGAGGCAGGCGTGATTTCACCTTTCACCCCTGCAGACAGTTGCTGGGTAACAGAATGGTCTCCAGATGTGAACGGCGGTGAGACCAAAAAGCAGCAGCATGGAGGAAAACACAGCAGGTTCCATCTTTGGACTGGAACCGCAATGATCCGATATTAATATCTGTATCGGACCTGATATCGACAAAATTCTGGGTCAGGTGACAATGTGCCCGATTCATGAGGGCAGATCTATTCAGCTTAATTCTATAGTTATTTATTTGACATTATATTTAGAGTTACTAATTGAACTTTCTGAACTTTTTGAAAGAAGGTTTGTTGGAGTTTATTTTACTCCATTATAATTTATTTCACATTAAATGTTCTACTCCTAATCACACTGACTGAACAGACTGAAGCTGGTTTTACATATTTGACCAAACTTGTGGTGTATTGAAGTGAGCTGTACTGGTGTAGAGTTAAAAATACATTTGTAACTGTGCTCCTTTTTAGTTTATTTATTTTTGATGTATCTGTTTCTGTCCGCTAACGCAGTCTGTTTATTCTGACTTGATCCATTTCATGTTTTTCATGTAGGTGTATATATGTGTGTATAATTGGGTGTGTTCTAGCCCAATTAGGTTTGTATGTTAATGGTACACTGTTAACTATATAACTATTGCACTGCCTTTACATTGTACCTCATGTTAAAGCAAGAAATTTATTTTGAAAAAAATGAATTTGTAATTCAGTACATATATGTCTGATAAAAAAAACAAAAACACATTTGTAGTGAATTCATCTGGTTTTCTGTATCGGATCGGTATCGGCCGATCCTAAGCCTCAGATATCGGTATCGGTATCAGAGGAGAATAAAGTGGATTGGTGCGTTCTATCATAGATTGTTTATGGTTTCCACAGCTACTTGTGTGTTTGTAGTGCCTGAGAGCCATGCGGACACATTCTATTGATGATATTTCTAGCTCTCTCACAGCTCCTGCCGTTTCCCTGGAGATGTGACTCTTCGGCTATTTGGCTAAGTTGCTTCCTGCTACCATCTAGAACAGCCGTGCAGTGAAAGGTGTGTGCTTGTGTTTCGTAGCTGGACTCCGGTAACAGACTACATCAACCAGCAGTTTGAACAATACTTCAGGGATGAAAGTGGGCTGAACAGGAAGAACATCCAGGATAACAGGGTCCACTGCTGCCTTTACTTTATATCCCCATTTGGACAAGGGTAATACACACACACACACACACACACACACACACCTACACACCCAAATACACTGAGGCATACGTGTTTAGAACTTGAGCACATTTCTTCAGTTTCTGTAACATTTGCATGTTTCAGATCATCAAATAAGTTTCACTGAATAAACACAGAAAGCTATTTTAAAATGAGGAACATCTACCAACCCCACACCCAGCTTTATGCGGTATTTGTTGTGCCGTCATTAGTGGTGATGACGTCCATCAGACATTTGTGATAAATGACTCCGTCATGTCGCTGCTCCACTCTCCTTCAGCTGAATAGTTTTAGTTTAGTTCTCTGGTCAATGGAAACACAGATAGTTTCATGTTCTGTGACTAAGAGGCTAATGCAGTTCTGCAGCAGAGAACCAGGAAACACGCCCTCCTAACACTTCACTTTGGTCTTATCAGTCCACACAATATTTTCCCAGAAATCTTCATCTGAATGTTTTGTTTTTTTGTTTGTTTGTTGTTGTTTTTTTGGAAAATGTGAGATGACCCTTTGTGTTTTTTGGTCAGCAGTGATCTGTGTTAGAAATGTTACAAACCAGTGACTTTTTTCTATCAGTTTAGGAATTTGGGTGGGACTATACAACGGCAAGGTTAACAGAACCAAAAAGTATGATTATTGACAGTATTTTATGATTTTATGACAGTGGCTGAACTTTCCCACAAGAGTTGGTTATCTAATCCACCTAATCTCATTTTCCCTTACTAAATGAAATCATCATGTAAAAAGTATTTTTTTGTATTTACTCCGGTTATATTGGTGCAATAATAAATTCTCATTAATGATGTGAAATATTTAAGTGCAACACATATGCTAAAACTGAATAAATCTGAAAATAATTCTTTTTTTCATTGTATTGAATGTGTGCTTCGCTAACATCCTGTCAGGCTCCGTCCCATCGATGTGGAGTTCATGAAGGCCCTGCAGGATAAAGTCAACGTGGTTCCGCTCATCGCTAAGGCCGACTGCCTCACACCTTCTGAGATAAAGAGGCTCAAAGAACAGGTATCTGCTTACTTCAGGAACTGGGTTTTCTGAGGAATAATAAGAGTTTATAAATCAGTGATGAACAGCAGAACCGCATTCAGACAGTGAGCTGTAACCTGGAACACTTTAAAGAAGTGTAGCTGTAGCCACTTCTTTATGACGCTGTTTTAGAGCCGTTGTATTTTTCTAGAAAATCTCTGAGATTAGTTTCAAAACTTTTACGTTTTTTCTAGAACATTCTTAACTTTTCAGAATAAGAAATTTACATGTTTTTATTTTTTTGTAGAAAATTTATAACATTTATCTACATTTAAAAATGTAAATTTTTTTTGTCCAAATTTTCAACTTTATGAGTTCAGAATATTTCTTTTTTTTGGAGAAAAGTTATGAGATTCAACTCAAAATTTCGGAGTTTTTTGGCAGAAATCTACCTTTGTTCTATGACCCTAATACGCCTTCTTATTTCTTCTTGTGCTGAAATTATCAGAGTAAACATTAACTTGTTTAATTTGTTCACCTTCATCACTGGAATTTATTATAAATGTCTACATAAAAAACTCCAAATCACTTCAAATCTGTTAATTGTGACTAATTATAATGGTGAATATACAATTTGCACCATTTGTGATGCACATTAAAAGTGTTTTATCTAATTTTTAGAAATAAATTCACACATGACAAAAAACTTCATTTGGCCATTCAGCTTCACAGACTTCATTCCCCAGTTCCTTTATAATTACTCTTACTTAACTTTTAGACTTTTAGATCTGGAAATTTGAACCTATGTTTTTAATCTGTGCAGCCGTGTCATATGATGGTTGTTATGACAACCATGAGTTATTTTTGGACTCTCTAGTCTGAAGTAAATTAAACAACCAAAAAAAAGAACCCATTCACCAGCAGCATGTCAGATTTAGACTCTGGAGCGGTTTCAGAATGACTCAGACTTCTCCATAAGGAGATTTTATGTGGAGTGAATTTTGAGCTTTCACACACAGCTCCCACGTTCCTCCTGAAATGTTCCGGCTCTGCATGCTGAGGCGTATGTGTTCCTGCTGTGACCCGTCAAATCCCTGTTGTGTTTGGTCCTTCCAGGTGAGGGAAGAGATCGATAAGTTTGGGATAAAGGTCTACCAGTTCCCCGACTGCGACTCTGACGAAGACGAGGAGCTCAAACAGCAGGATAAAAGACTGAAGGTAGGCCTGGTGTGAAATGAAAGGGCCTAAAACCTGTACGCTGAAATTTTGAGCAGTAAATTTAATTACAACACGCTCTGCTCAGGAATAATATGTCCGCTGTTTCTTTTATTTCCACCTCAGATGTTGTATTTTCTGGTTAACTTGTTATTTTTTGGTTACAGATTAAAGCAGTGAGTTATTTCTAATGCTGTCAGTCAGTTCAAAAATGTTATCAAATTAACCACACTGTAGCGCTGTGGTTAATCACTAAGCCTAACTTTGTAAAATTGAAATCTAAATACGCACGCAGTTGTGGTTCTCCCAGGAACAGGCAAGCCCCTCCTCCTGCTGGGCTCCAACCAATTAAAATGCAAGAGATTATCTGATTATTATTTTTTTGCATCAGAAAGCAGGTCATGTAGTCTCCCAGGACTCATACTACACTTGTAGTAACAAACTTGTTAAGGCAACAACTGACATATTTTATTTTCCAGTTCTTGGGTGTTCAACCACTTTCCGATGCCGCCCTGGGCATCTTCCCAGGTAGCCCATATTATTAAAAACCGCCACTCTACCCTATGCACGTTTTCAAAAGATTTTTAAGAAAATGTCTTATTTACTCAAATATAATATCATAATAAGTTGTTTGATTAATCTGCCTTATGCAGTATTAAAATATTCCCCTTAATCCCACTCGTTAATGTTGGCAGTTATGTGTAAGCGTGATCATAAAACTGCAGGATGTTGAAATGTCTGTGTCGGCGCTGCAGGAGAGCCTTCCGTTTGCAGTGATTGGCGGGAACACTGTGCTGGAGGTCAGAGGTCAGAGAGTGAGGGGCCGCCTCTACCCGTGGGGGATCGTGGAGGGTAAGACCCCGAACTGCAGCCTGCAGCATGGAGCCTCCGCTCCTGGTGTGTGTCAGCCTCTCATGTCGGTCTCTTCCCGCAGTGGAGAACCCGTCCCACTGTGACTTCGGGAAGCTCAGGAACATGCTGATTAGGACGCACATGCACGACCTGAAGGACACCACCAACGACTGCCACTATGAAAACTACCGGGCCCAGTGCATCCAGAACATGACCAGGTGAGCCGGAACCACAGGACAGCAAGTTGATTCAATTTTTTAATCAAGCTAATTGCAGGGTCTGTAATTAGTTTGCTGTATTTTAATCAAAAACTACATAAGCAACATTTCCAGTTCAAAAACTCCTTTTTTCTTTGAAATTATTGAATAAATAGACATATTTATAACAAAGATATTCATTGTTTTTAATCTGTGGTTTATGTTATTCAACCATAAGATTGATGCAAAGTGTTATTAGACATTTATCTTTCCGTGTTTCAGGAAGTTCTGATCATTCATAGAGCTTCTTTAGAAATGTGGACTGTGTGGACGCTGACATTAGCGTTAGCTGCTACCTGTTTAGCACTGAGATGCTATGTTGTGCTTGAATAGCCTAGCTGATAGGCTATCTCCTTTTAAGGAATCCACTTTTTTCACTTCTGATACGATACAGTAATCTGAGGTTTAGTATTGGCCGATAACAATCTGATGCAGAAAAACAGCTGAATTGACTTTAAATGTTTCTTTTTTTTTTTTTTTTTAAAGACATAAATGTACTGAATTACACATTTATTTGATAACTGTGCACCAGTACATTTCATTCCAACAGGTTCACCAGTTTGGTCAAACATGTAAAAACAAAAAACTTTAATCTGTTCATTCAGAGCGATTAGGAGTAGAACAGAAAACGTAAAATAAAACTGACAGTCAACAGGTTGACTACTTTGGTCCAACAGGTAAAAATGAATCTGCAACAAACCGTCTTTCAAATGGTTCAGAAAGTGCAATAAGGAATTCTAAAGATGATGTGAAACAAATAAAACATAGAACTAGGCTGAACAGATCCGCTCTCATGGATTGGGCACATTGTCACCAATACCCAATCTACAATATATTTTTCAATATCGGGACAGATACAGATATTAATATTGGATCGGTGCATGGCTAGCCCGTTTAGCGCAACTTGAACATAACAGTAGTCTTTTACAGCGTCCATTGTCTTTTGAAGCAGAAACTAACCTGCCTTTTTAACAGCAGTGTGTGAGAGAGTCAGTGTGTGTTTGAGCGGTTTTAATGTTATTCTTGTGTAATGTTATGAAAACCTTAGAAGTGTTCAAGATAATGCCAATGCTAACCTTGATGACACGATTTTTTTATGCTAAACGGACCAAACCAGAACTGATAAGTAAAAGAGAAATCCTTTTAGAGCAGCTGGGTGCAAGAAGCAATCTAAGAAAAAAAAAAAAAAATCGAAAGCTGTGGCAGAGACTCCACACAAAACGTCCCTAGTGTGGGATGGATGCTCCTCTGTGGAAAGTGTCTGTAGATGAGTGTGGGTGAAAGCAGCTTTGGAGCAGGAAGCTGTCGGAGATCAGAGCTGGGCCATAAAAATACCTTCAGCACTCTGGAGTTCTAACAGCTCAACGCTCAGTTTCACTGTGTTACAGCATTTAGGCAGAAATTTAAAAGATGAAAAAATAAAATTGTACAACAGGATTTAATTGGTGCGCTCCAAAAGCATAAATGTGATAACAGTGATGAGGGAAATACAGAATTATCACCCAATGTTATTATGTTTATAGCTATGCTAATGATATTTATAACATGTGTTTATATGTTTTTTCTTATTTTAATTTTGTAAACAGCTATGTGTCCGTCGCTGTTATCAGCTACAGTGATAGAACTTTTTTAGAGAAACATTAAAATTCTGACTTTATGTTGCGTTCTTACCTCCAATCTCTTCTATTATTTTTCCTTCCATTTTTCCTGCCTCCCATCTCTTCCTTCTCTGCTACATTTTTATCTTCCTCTGATCACATCATTTATAATACTGAATGGGAAAAAAATTATTTGTATTTATTGTGATAAAGATAAACTGTACTAACAAAAAGACCCTTTGGTTGGTTGGAGTATTACTTTTATCTGTTTTAGCTGTTTTCTCCCACTGTTGGTATGACAGCAAACAAAAATATTTCTAAAATGTAACTTAATGTATTTAATCCTGTTGTTCTGTGTTTATGATGCTCACACTTTCTGCAGTGACAGAAATATTGCCCAAAAATATAAATAAAAAAAAATGTAACCTCACTCTTTTAATTAAATAAATACCCCAACATATTGTGCTAAAATTGCAGGTTCATAGCCTCTGTCCAGTAATATAGAACTGCAGTAAAGATGCTATTTTTTTTGCTGCTGTTGTAAATGAAGAAACGAACAAACTCAGCAGGTAAAGTCATTTTTTTTTATCACGTCTGAGCAGAAACAGTTTGTCATACAGAAGCCAGATCCAGTGCTGCCTCTTCTTATTGGTCACATTAGTTTTTCCTGTTACAGTAAGATGAATGCGGATAAGCGTGTGGAGAGTCCCATCCCGATCCTGCCGCTGTCCACGCCCTCCGTGGAGACAGAGAAGCTTATCAAGAGGAAAGATGAAGAAGTGAGTGGCAGGAGACACACACTACTGTCATATGCCACATCTTTCAAAAATAATGAGTATTTATTGAATTTTGTCTCATTTTTCCTCAATGCATCAAGTCAATTTAATGTATATTCTAATATGTTTTCCTAATAGACTGAAACAGGCTGTGTGTAAATCTGACGAGGAGGAAAATGACACATATTTTGTTGTTGCACAAATAAATCTCAAAACTAGTTCTTGTATTGGTATTTGGATAATCTGAGCCACTAACGTTGCATGAACATTTGAAAAAAAACAAAAACAAAAAAAACATGCACAACACAAAATTATATGTAATTTTTCATAAAAATCAAATATAGTAAATTTACTGTCACTTCTTAAGGACTGCCATTTTACTTGTATTCATATTGAAGAAAAGAGGACGGATACATTTTCTTCTATGGGATGTTGATATGTGTAGGAAATGCAAAAAAAGAAAAGTATAAAGTTTCCAACTTAAAGCTGCAGTAAGTAACTTTTAGATTAAAAAAATATATTTGGTCACCTTCCTAAGAAAATGGTGTGAGACATTTTTTGCCAAATGTGTTTTTTTCCCCCTATTATTTAAGGAAGGTGACAATATGTTTTTCACATATTTGTTAAAACTATCCCATGTTGTACAAGTGTAATATGAGACAACCAATCAGAACCAGGAGGAAGGTCTTAGTGCTGTCAATCACCCTCATGTACCCGCTGCTCAATGTTCTACTAGTGGAGGAACAACTTACTGCTACATGAAAACAGTTAATCCACCGTTAGTAGTCATGCTATCTAGCCTAGCATTCACAACAGACTCTGCAAGCAGAGGGTAAAGGGACTGAGCAGCACCACATGGAGGATGATTAACAGCAATGCGACCCGCCTCCTGGCTCTGATTGGTTGTTTCTAATTAGCACTGGGAGAAAGCAGAGGAACTCCATATTTTTTACAGGCTATCTGTCACATACCAAAGTGTCACAACATAGTGACAGTTTCAATAAATATGTAAAAAAATATTTTTTATGAAAGTTACATACTACAGCTTGAATGATAAGAAAAAAAAAGCAAAAATAAAAACAACAATCTGCATTCAAAGATTTGAATATTTTTAGAAACAGAAAGTGGGTTTGTAAACTGAAAATATGAGTTTTCATAGTTATTTAAAGTCACTCTCCTCTCCATCTAAATAATGTTTCAAAACATTATTTAGATTTTTATCATTTATATAAAAATCACTAATGTCACTAATGTTCTCTAACAGACCACAACAGACACATTTCTACTGAGATTCAGTTTCACAGCTGGATTCTTTACTTATTAGTTAAGTTCTGAAGGAAATTAATTGCAATTGATTTTATTTGGGGGTATTAGACCCCAGAGGGGTCAACACTTTTTACATTTTGGTAACTAATATAAAACATCCATTCCTTTCACAGTTATGCACTACTTTGTGTTGGTTTGTCACATAAATCAATGTTAAAAGTTCCCTGAAGTTTACGCTCATGGTGTGGTAAACTGGTTGAAGAGTTCTGAAAGTGTGTCTGCTCCTCACGCTGCTCTCCTCTCCGTCTGTCTGTCTCCATGTGGCTGGTCCTCTGCAGCTGAGGAGGATGCAGCAGATGCTGCAGAAGATGCAGCAGCAGATGCACGGGCAGGACCTGTGACCGCCGATCGGCCCTTTTACAGCAGCGATAATCACACACACACAAACACACACACAGTGTAATCCACACTGCTCCCCTTCTTTCAGGGATGAGATGAGAAAATCTCTCTTTACTGATTAACAGATAAAGTGTTTTTAAGATGGCATGCTTTCTCTTCAGTGCAGTCCTTAGCCAAGTGGTCTATAGACTTTTAGCCAGTAGATTGGATTTATCAGAGAGACCAAAGCAGATTAACAAAGTAGATGCAACACTTTGCTGAAATACTGAATAAGTATTCCAACAGTGGTCAAACGTTATGATGCTTTTGAACATTAAGATCAAAATTTGAATATTTTTAGAAACAGAAAGCAGGTTTGTAAACTGAAAATATGAGAGTTTTCATAGTTATTTAAAGTCATTAAATATAAGAAATAAGGACTTCCTGTTGTGACAGAAAAAAAAAAAACCAGAAGCACAATATTAGATGTAGAAGTCTAGAGTTACTGACGGTGTTTGGATAAATGATTCTCTCCAAACTGTAATGAGACTCCTGGTAGTTTTCTAGTAGGGATCTTTGTTCAGAGGTCTTTATTATCATATTCATCCTGAACTTTGAATGATGCATTAAGCTGTTGTTTCAGAGTGGACTGGGCATGCAGGATGCAACTTTAATGAGTCCTATAAACAAGAAAAGGTGCACATGTTTGAATTTATGGTGGACTTTCTCAAATCCAAATAAGCTCAAATGTATACATACCAAGTGCATACAGTTAATAGATAAATGTCCCTGTAGAACCAAGTTTTGCAGCTTGTGGCTGGATATTAGAGCTTCTTATTAGAACTGGTGGAGTTCATTTTAAAAGGCTGGTTTCTGAAAACAGAAAAGGCTTTTTGGTATAAGTCAAATTTTTTTATTGACTTGATGTCAGTAAATTCTAGAAATATCAAATGTATTTTTTTCTAACCCAGTCTTGACTCGGGGTCGCTGAACATCAAACTTTTTTGTTTTTTACAATATATTTATTACGTTTTTGTGCATATGAATATGAAATACGAATATGAAACATAGAAAATATACAGTCAAGCAAACATTGAACACCACCAATCCTCACAGTCAACACTCAGGATAAAAGATACAATAAAATTCAACAAAAAGAAAAAAATGAAATAAAAAAATAAAATAAAAAAAGAAATAAAATGAAATGAAAGGAAAACTGGCGACAAAGTAAAAATATGTAAAAGTACATGCACAAAAAGTTACAGTTTCTCAACTCTAAAACCTTGATAAGGTATCGTTCTCTTGTTAAAAATGTAAGCTATATGAATTAATTAATCTTAGATGTTGTTCTTTTATTTAGTTCCATTACATTCATTCATTTCAGCTTGATTACTTTACAAAAATTGCATGAAGCTGTCTCATATTTCCTTAAATCTACTGTTTTCTCCTCTAACCACATGTTAATTTCTCTGGAACGTCAAACTCCTGGTGCGTTCCAGGTACCTGGGAAGTGGGAACTCTGAGCTGGGTTTGATGTCAGACCCAGGTAATCTAGTCAAGAAGTCGGAATTTCAACATGGCGACGCCCATGAACGTTGTTATTAGGACCTCTTCCAAACATTGCTTTAAGCTTCACTTCCCATAACACCACTTTCAAAGTGTTCAGTTTATCGTTGCAGGTGCAACAGGTAACATTGATTTTACAATGGTTTTCTCTTACATGTGTGTCTCACGAAATAAACATGTTTCCATCACAGCTTACTGATTAAGTGAGGAGCGACCATATTGAAATGTAAAGTTGGCCTTACAAGTATTAACTGGAGGGAGTCGGGAGTTTCTCCCAGCTTCCCAGTGGGAATAAATCCAACTTTTTTCCTACTGGGAAGTCGGCATTTCCCAGTCCAGAGTACAACTGGAATGCAGCATTAGTCTAAGGTTCATTCTGACCTCTGACCTCTGACCCCTGACGAAAAGGTAATTGGTTCAGATGTTCAAGAACAACACAACACAATGATTGACAAACAGGAAGTTCTGGAACACCAGTGAACCAAATAACATCAGGTTTTGGTGCAGAAGAAGAAATAAAATTGGAATGTTCAATTTGGACATTCCAAAAACTAAATTAGTTTAGTTTCTAGCTTCAGGTTTTCAGGTAAGATGGAAATTGAGCCATTTTCCCCACAATGGTGATAAATTTCTTTAGTGATGCGAAGGTGAGAGTCATAGATCTAAACACACTGAGGCATGGTCAGAAACCCAATCAGAATGATAACTGAACTTGTTTAATTGTTACAAAGAAGCCGCTGTTTTTTTTCATCTATAATTTAGATCCTGTTTGTATCGAAGAATATATAAAATAAACCTGAACAGCTGTTAAACATCTCTACAGAGAAATTCTGATAAAAAAAAACAGCAAATTGTTGTAAACAGTCCTGTTTTTCTAATTAGCTATATGACCCACTGTTTAGTTTGCTGTCTGGTTATTTTATTATAATATGAAGTGCACATTAATCTTTTTCAATACGTGAACATATTGAGTTATGAGGTAAAGTCTTGAAGGCTCGTGCTGCAGTTTCTCCAGGATCGTTCTAACATGTTTGGTATTAAAACAGAAAGAATCCTGGTTCTGACCAAACCCAGAGTCACACAGACGGTTCTGACAAACATCCTGGTACCGTCTCTTGGTTTTAACATCAGAATTAATTACATTTGATGAAGATTATTAAATGTTTCTATGTTGGCAAACTTTATTCAGTAATCAAATCGTTGACACATGTTGTCCAGCTACTTCCTGCTGTCTTTATAGTGTTTCCCACCAGTAGTAACTTCCTGTTGTTGATCACATGACTCATGTGATGCGAAATAAACTAATAGCAGAAAAACCTAATCATCCTCACTGGAAAACTCTTTAGCATTTTGTTTTTTTAAATTGCTTTGTTTCCATTAAACTAATAAATTTGTGTTATTCCAATTTTGGCAATGGAAGAAAGGCTAGTGTGAATATAATCTCTTTTTATGTTTCTTACAAGTAATAACTGACACCAATATAAGGCTAATGTTTCCATTCATCTTTTCAGTTCCTGAGGGTTTAGATGGTATTTAATCACACTGCTTTTCTACACGTCAGTGTCGTACTCTTCTGGGGAATTGGAATGATTTGTAAATATAAAGGTAAATCTTGTGAAATGAAATATAGCCAGAGGAATCCAATCAGAAAACAAATGTTTACTGAACTCCCTGACAGCAGGAGAGTTTTCCAGCACTCAGGACTGCAAGACATTTTTTTTTTTTTTTTGTAAAAGCTTTCTTTTCTGTTTCAGTGGCTGATCAGACTGTGTTTTTACATTTTGTGATGATAATAAAAATGATGTGAGAATTGTCTCAGCAGTCTGCATTTCCTGTTTTCTCTTGAGGGATGTTGTAGAACTGTGTATAACTCCCATGATGTTTTCAGCATTTCCTGCTGTATTATTACCGTGACCTGTATTATTACCGCGGCTGGCCCATAGGGGGCGCTATAGGGCGCCGCCCCCCCTGAAGTGGAGGGTGGTAAAAAAAAATCCCAAAATGATCTATAAACATTAAAGATGTTCATAGATGTGCCTTGGAGGCGGAGCTCGGTGCAAGCAGGCGATTTGCAGAGCTGAACGGTTGCCACGGGAGATTAAAGTGTTTCTCAAACATGCATGAGAGAATCAAGGCAACAGTCCAGGTACGTTTTTGATGAGAGAATAGCATCATAATGACGTAAAGCTCCAAAACATCACGTCGATTTTACATAATATCACCCCTTTCACTGTAATAATGGTCCCTAAGACAGAGCTGGACCTGGAACAGTTCGGTTGTGGAAACGCTTAAAATCCTTCATTCAGTTTCGATGCACAACAAATCTGGAACAAACATCCAGAAAACTGCAAAGATGCTGAAACACTGAGCTTCTTTAAATGAAGGCCACTTGTTTCGAGCTGCCTTTGATCAATAACTGGGACACCGACTGACCTGTTCGATGTGCTTGATGATTCTGATGATGGCATTTGATCAAATATAATGTTCATCGCTGGTTTCACAGTCACTGTATTCTGTTGTAATGGTGTAAGGCAGTTTGAAGTGCAACGCGCTGCTCAGATCAACCAGACCTGACTTCAGATCAGTTTAAAGCGTTTCCGTGTTGTGCTCTGTGGACAGAGTGTGAGAAGCTTCGGGGTGAAGCGGTAAGTCTGGCAGCGGCAGCCAGCTGTGCAGCTGAGAGCCCAGCCTGCACATCCGTGTTTCAGCGGGACGCTCCCGCTGTAGTGCTGTTTTTTTTTTTTTTTTTTTTTTATTACTGGTTGCGTAAGTCGGCAGAGCGGCAGCGTCCGTCGGAGCTCTGAGCAGGAGGATGGAGGGGAGCGAAGGGGACGAGAATGAGAGCGGCTCGGTGTGGAAACAGTTTCAAGCCAAGGCGAAGCCGCTTCTCAGTCCCAAGCTGGGCGGCCGAGAGCCGGACGAGCAGAGCAAGAGGAGCATGTGGATGTTCAAGAAGACTAAGCGGAAGGAGAACGTCGCTCTGGACCGGGTTATCTCTTCCTCGCAGCCCGACCTGCTCTTCTCCGCTGAGGTGACGGACGTGAAACCGCAGGAGGCTCCGCTCTGCGGCAAACCTCCCGGGAGCAGCTCCCTGCTCGGCCGGGAGAAGCTCCACTCGTCCATCAAGCGCAAGTCCGCCGGCGCGAGCAAATCCACGGTGGCTCAGCTGGTTCAGTCCCACCACAAGAGCTCCTCGTTGGGGTCTGCGAGCCTGGAGAGGCTGACGGAGCCTCCGGGCGGCAGCCGCGGGAGCGACGCGGCCACAGCGCAGGCGGCGGCGGTGGAAAGCCACCTGGAGAGGAAGCATGAGCAGGCGGTGAGTCCGGAGGGGGGCCGGCGAGGGTCATTTACCTGATTTTACTCGAAGTTTTTCTGTGTGACGTCTAGTGTGAATGGCTGGGTGGCAGCATGTTTCCCGGTAGCAGGAAACAGACTACAACTAAACTGGTATAAATCAACTAGAGTGGACTAATGGAAAATAATAGAACACAACAGTAAAAGTCATGATGTTTCCAAGTAGGAGGTTGCAGCTGATAACTTTATTCAGTTGTTTCTTGATGCATTCTGTGTTCAGACTATCCTGATTGATTCATTCATCTGTCTGAACAACAAAGCAGAACAGTAAACAGATCCGATAAGAATCAGCTGCAAAGATCTTAAATGTCTTCCGATCAAATCAGTTACTGGGTTGTTTTTTTTTTTTTGTAAACAACAAAATGGACAGCGTTTCTCTGGTTTGTGTAACAGCGTCAAAAACCATTAAATGTAAATAAACGAAAACAAAGCAATGAGGCTGCCGGCAGATGGGTATGACAGCAGTAATAAATGCATAATTCAGCAGCAGTTCAGCATGTTTACAGGATGCTGGGCAGCCATGTGGTTGGTTTTGCTCTCAGTGTCTTACAGATCCTCTGATGGCAGCAGCTGATAGAGAAGATGTCAGCTCCTTCCTCTGAGGATGCTGGGATATGGCTCAGTTTCCTGAAGCGGCAGGTCGCTGGTTCCCAAACTTTTTCCGTTTTACAAGAAAATCTTTGCGCGCCTCCTGGTACACACACAACCTCCAACCTGACACACTCAGACATATTTTCTTTCCAAACTCCATTGCAGTTTATTTCCCATCTCAACACTTTGCTCTGAAAAAAAAGGTAAACTGCAATAAATTACATGTTATAAAATAAACTATAACCACTTTTACATAACAAACGGAAATTGTGTTTTTTTTTTTAGAAATACAAAGATGTGAAAATTAGATATTTGACATTAATACTGCTATTATTCATATTATATGTATTTCACTACTCTTTCTACACCTTAAAAAACAAACAGACCGCTGACTTCCCACTGCTTCAGTTAATCTCTTCACAATCCTGCACTGCATCACTATCACTGCCACATGATCAAAACAAATATCACATGATCAACTTCCTCCACTTCCCCCCAGGAACAGTTAGTCAGCCCCCTGTATCAGCTGAGTAATATCGCGCAAGCCTACTTTTTTGTATTTTTTTTTTTAACATTGCAATAAACACATTTTTCCAAAAAATTAGCACAACTCCCTCAATATGAATAACTCCTGAGAGCAAAACCAAATAAATGTCTGTTGTGCAGATATGCCACCTTTAATCCTCGCGTCTGCCTGTTGCTGCAGAATCTTCTCAAAACCTGGGTTGCGGTTGTGAGACTGTAACTCTGAGCTTTTGTCGCACTGTATAACTTTGATCTGTAGTTTGGGTTGACAGAAAATCTATCTCACATTTTGCAGCAAAAGGAAGAAATATGGCCAGGGTGGTCTCATCTACCATAGGGTAATATTTCTCTATTTCAATCCAAAATGCAGCCAGAGTCTTTGACTTAAACTGCTGCCTCTCTGTTGAATCAGACGTGGGATCAATAAGCCGTTCCTCCTCTGAGGAGCTGAAGTCAGCAGGTGGTGGTTTGGAATCCTGCACCAGGAAATATCCCAGGAAATGATTTGGAGAGAAATGTGTTGTTTCACGCTGTGTTCAGCTTCAGTGAATGACTTCAGATTCTCAAATCAGTCCATATTTCCATCCTTCAGCCGCTGCTGCCGCTTCCGAATTTTTCCGATGAATGTTGTGAGTCTGCCTGCCGGATGTGGGAGATGTGTGTTTGTGCTCTGCATCTGCAAATTCAGCTCATGGAGTTTCAGGAACACGTCGCTGAGGCGCGTCAGCTTCACGGGGAACTTGGTTTAAATATGCAGATCTCATCTGACAGTCTAAAGACCCTGGACAGAACCTTCCAAACTGAACCGCTGTGTGGTTGGCCGAAAAAAAAAAAAAACAGGCTTTGACAGAGTAAAAAAAGAAAAAAATCAATTTCCCTCATCTCTCTCTATAAGTCTGAGACAAGTTATCAATAATCAGTCTTTGTTACTGTCAGTGGCTGCATCCAAATGTTCAGAGAACAGCGGTTGCCACGCACCGTATCGTCAAACTGCTCCTCTTCGTCTGTTGACATGCTGATGGTATTATTGCACAGAGGAATAGCCTGCAGTAGTACTGGCTGCTGTGTCATCAGTCATGGTTCAAACAGTATCCATAGAACAGTGAAGCATTCATTTCTCCACGATTGTGTGCAGCTTTTTACGTTGTCCCACTCTGCAGGCAAACCTTATAGGATCTGAGTTGAGCATTCGCCAGGACTGCTGAGCTCAGCAGTTTACAAGGTTTTGTCTGAAAAACTTGTAAACTGCTTTGTTTCGTCTCGGCTTGTGAGGCTTATAACTGTCACGGGCGAGCACTGTTAGACAGACTACACACTGCGCTCACCGTTGTGCAGGTGAAGCCAAAGGAAAGACGTCCTTCTTCATGTTTTCTACTCTTTGGCCTGGAAGGAAGTTGGTTTGGAAGCAGATATGGAGATGTCTCATCTTCTTCTTTGCGTTTTTGTGTGAGTTCTGTCACAATCCCGTGCATTAAGCTTGCAGTGTCCAAACATTCATGTTTTTATGCATACCATGACCCCTACTGCAATGACTGTATGCCCCCACTAGGGGAATCACTGCACCAGTTGATGATGACAGACGTCTGTATGCCAAGGAATTTAATCGTTGACCATTTCCTTTGTTTTGACCACATTGAGCCTTAGGTTGTTATTATATATGTATATATAACAACAAAGAAAATCCTCATCAATAAACCTGTGAATATTACAGCAGTTGTGGGACTCATTCATGGGAATGATGAATCAATATATATACATTCATATATTGATTCATCATTCCCATGAATGAGTCCCACAACTGCTGTAATATTCACAGGTTTATTGATGAGGATTTTCTTATCTGTGGTGGTAGAGTGAACAGCAGTGGACTCTGAACTACAAAATCCCACTGATGAAACTGAAAATGTGATTTTGTCAATAAAATTGGTTTATTGCCGAGCCCTAAAACTAGTGAACGGGATACAAGCAGATCATAAAAGCAGAGGACATGTGGGATATAAAATAATTATAATGTCTCTATAAGGGGTTGAATGGGATGAAGGGGTTGGAGGAAGTTCATTTTGGAAGCAAGACTGACTTGAGATGCAGCCCAATGAAAACATGTAAAAGTTGTAGTTAAATCTATAAGGAGCCTTTCTTTAAACGACCGTTTGGAGAATGCTGGCTGTTTCTCTGTGGAGCTAAGCAGTAAACTGGAATCTGACTCACATCTGGGGCAAATTAAAGATGTGGGGAAGAGTGGGATTGTGAAACTTGATTTCAGACTTTCAAAACACAGGGGTCTGCAAGTGTTAGAGAAAGGCTCCATTTACATTTTTCATGTAAAAAGGTAAAACTTTTGACCCCTCTCTGTCAGAATATGAATCCTCTCTGCTGTTTACATGGTAACACCACATGTAAAGAACTGAGGAGAAAAATAGAAGTTTCTGGTAACTGCGCTGCGACGGACGTAAGAGGTTAGCCTGCAGCGGAGCTGGACAGTGTCAGCATTTCCTGAGGAATGTCAGAAAGGCTCAGCCTGGATCCGTATGGCACTGACACCCTGCTGGAGAGACTCCAGGTTTGTCTTCACTTTGAAGCACATAAAAGAAATCTGTCAGTAGTTATTTTGTTGCTTCTTTGAGCTTTAATAACACCAGCAGGCTATCGGTAAAGCAGCTATTCCTTCTAACTCTGAATGCGCTTGGACATTTTTGTATAACTGCTTCTGCTTTGTCTGTTTTTTCTTGTTTAACTCTTTAGAAAATGTTGAAAATTGAGCTTGGCTTTAGCCTTACTCATATGCCCAACAGCATAACTTTTTTAGGGGTGTTGTGATGTTGTACTGATATATTTGAGTATTGGCTACTACTGATAATAACCGGATACATTATCAGTAGAAATCATCCATCCTTTTATTGCTTATTTTGTAGTGTAGCTTGTCAGATTAGACTGTATCAAATGAAATCACTCAGAGAACAACAGTCAACAGCAATGGGGATCAGAACAACTGACCCATTATTATTATTAACAAATGGGTCTGTGTGTGGGATACAAGCACTGCTGGGGCGGACTAAATGTTCGAGGGCGTGAGTATGTTAGATTTGAGCTGCAAGCCGATATAATCCGATAATCTGATTTCCAATATCCATATCAGATTGAGGCCCCTCCAGATTTTTCAGTCCTTCTGTTTTGCCTAAACCAGTGGTTCCCAAACTACTCACCTTCTGACCCACAAAATGAGCATGGAACACCTTTGTGAACCCACCTACTGGATGAACATTTGTTTCAAGTCAGCTAAACAGGTTTGTCTTAACAGCAGGAACAGTCTACATCTTGCTTTTACCTATTTGTAAGTACAGTTTTTCGATCTCTTCCAACATTCCTGGTGTGCATATATATGCTTTACTATTCTTTGGAATCTTTGGGAACCACAAAAATCTGAAGCCAAATATTGTAGATAATGTAATTGATTTTAACAGCAACAATGTCCCAAAAAAAAAGACAAATTAATTCATACAAGATGTACATCTGTGACTGATGCGGCCACTGTCCTGTCCATCTGGTCCAACAAGAGTCACTATGTCATGAGTTGCGGTGTGGTGGTGAGGGAGAACGCAGGCAGAGATGAAGATGTGGATAAAATGAATTTAATTCAGCTCAAAAACAGTCCAGGAAGCTGGCAGCACGGCAGAGCAGAAAGCTAAAGCTGAGCACCAGTAGCAACAGCACACAGACCTGAAAAAACGAGAGCTCACGCCGACACAGTTCCACTGTGACGACAAACATACGACCATTGACATAGACAAGACAAACGAGTGACTACGACATTCGACTTACGACAAACGACAAGGACAACAGGTGGCCTTAAATACACAGGGAGGTAATCACAGGGAACGAGACACAGCTGGGAAACAATCAAGGGGAGAGAGACAGGACATCAGAGACACTCACAAGAAACAGAACCTAAACTAAACACAGAAAACTCAAATCCTCACACACTCGTTATAAAACCATTGAAGATTAGATATTTCTTGGCCCAGTCTAGAATTTTCAGCTTTTGTGTCTTGTTCAGGGGTGGTGGGGTTTCTGCCATCCTTCCCTTGGTCATGTAGTTCCAGGTACAGTTGCAGTTATGGAATATGACAGCACTGGACGATAACGGCTTCCTGGTAGCTTTACGCTATGGGTGGACATTTACCGTATCGTTTATCATTTATCACAATACATTTCTTATCATGATAAAAGTTTGATTAATCTTTGTCATGATGGATTTTAATTAATGATGCTTGAAAACCCGCAGACCAGTTCGTATCGTAGGGTTATTTAGTTTTACTGTTTTATGACACAGTTTGTTCAAGGAGACTATTAACACTGATACTTATTGATGCTCTCATTGAACAAACAGTCTGCTTTAGTGACACACAACACACTTTTGTTATATGACTGGTGTCCTTAAGTAACATGTTACAAAAGGGTGTGATGTGGTATTGGTGTGTGTTGCTGTATCAGCCAAACAGTTACCTAAAAAAGAAGCAATAAATAGTTATTATTGTCACTCTGTAGTCTGTGGCCTTATTGTTGAGATACTCAAAGTTAATCATTTCATGTGTGGGTCAGTCTGGTCTTTAAGATCAGGAGGAAAAACTTCCTTTGTCTGCACTTGTTGTTCCTGACATGTCTGTGTGTGACCTGATGAGGCCGTTGTCCTGTTTTCCCTGGTCGTACCCTGAAGCGCACTCTTTTAGTTACTCCTAATCCACTGGGAAAGGATTATCATCCAGCCAACCAGGCTGGCTCGTTGCTGTCCTTCTGTTTTGTTTTTTTTTGTTTTTTTTCATTCAGCAACTTGACTTGGTCTCCTGATTCCTTCTGGTCAGGAGCTATCTCAGTTTCCCTGCTTTTGTATATTTCTCACTTCAGTGTTGAACTTTAAGAGCTTTTTTTTTTGGGAGGGGTCCTCTTGTGTCATCCCTGACCCTGGATCTTTTATTAAGCCAAACCCCGGTGGCACAGCCCCGTCTAGCCATCCGAAGGTTTCTTCGCTGCGCCTCTTCAGATGACCCCTTCTGCCTTGCCTCATCATGTCAACGCCTGCTGTCGGTGAGCTCTTTCTCTTTGCTCCAGCATAAATCCAGTATCTGTGTGAGGAAAACAGCAGTTCTGATTGACAAAAGGAAAGTAAGAGATGGACTAAATCAGGGCTGCTCACTCTTTTTGAGACCAAGATCTACTTTTCCTCTCACCAGCCTGCTGAGATCTACTTCATGACACAAAGACATAAAAATTGTAAATTAAACTCTATTGACTTATTTTATATGCAGATATACATCAGTTATAGCAGAAATAATAAAGTGATAGAAAACCTAACACAGTTTCTTCCTCAGTGAGATTCTGACACTGGGAGGACGTTACTGGTTTCTCAGTCAGAAGCTGGTTGTAAACCTGACGCCAGCAGGTGTCAGTCAGTTATGGTAGATCTGAACTTTGACCTCAGTAAGAGAAACTTCAGACTGATAGGAGGAACCAAAGAGCTCTGTGAAGGTAAAGGAAAATCTTCTGATGTTGGGATATAATTAATTTAAGTTCACATAATTATCGCGGTAGAAACCATTTGTTTGTTAAAACTTAATGAAATACATTTGTCCTGTTTTATGTTTGTTGTGAATGACGTATACTGACAAACGAACGAGGTAATTAGTCCAAGTCTGTCGTTTGTTGAACGTTCATAAACTACAGCGGCTGTGATGAGCCACAGCAAGGTAAACAAAGGTAAAATAACCTGAGCAGGTGATCGACTCAACATCTCTCTCTCTTTCTCTCTATCTTTATCTCTATCTCTCGTGTTTAAGCCCACCCGTTGCCGTGGCAACCGCCTGCGCCCCGCAAGCCGACCAGTTTACGTTGAAAACAACGTTCAGTCCGTTACAATATGAGGTTTCCAGGCTTCATATTTATTTCTCGATTATTAATCAGCCTCTCATGATCACAGCGGTGGTTGATCAGCTCATTTAAACTCGTCCTCTGCTGGTCAGTTGGTCTTTGAGTCCTTTTTTTGTTAATGGAACCGAAACGCACTGAATTACGCAACACCTTGTTGAAACAATAATTAATGAGATTATTAATTTTAACACGTTTCGCTGATTTTTTAAAAACAATATTATTCTTTAATGAAGCTACAAACGTTTAGGATCTTGGTGAATATTTTTGATAAGCGGTCAGAAGAGGAAGTTCTGGTCTGAGCGTCCTGACGGCTTCAGTGTGTCACCTAGAGATCAACCCAGAACCTTCATGTTGAGCACCCTGGACTAAAGTAACACAAACATTTTCACTTAAAGTTCCAGTTCTACTAGAGACCAAACCAGTGTAAATCATGTTTTAAATGAACATAAGCTTCGTGTATGTATTGTTGTTCTGTCAGATTACGTGGACTCAGTATTTCTGTCTCCTGTGGGTGAGCAGTGACCCAGATGGTGAACCGGACAGCGGTCCAGATTATTCTGCTGGTATCCGTTCAGATAACACCGTCCCTCTCTAAGGTTTATACTCTGGTTACTGTCATGGTTTGATGTTCATATCTAGGGTTCATATTTCCCACTCTGGGAAAGTCATTCCTGAACTGTCTGATGACTGGACAGTCCCTTGTATTATCATATAATTACTTTCATTAAATAAAGTTTTTTTGTTTGTTTGGTTTTTTTGCCAAAAGTGATTTCTTTACCTAAGTCATCTCTCGGCAATATAGAGACGGTGATTAAAAATCTTATCATTTTCCAAAAGAGACTTGGGCAATTATTTTAGTTAGGTGACAACATGACTGTTTGACCAGGTGAGAATGAACTTGTGGAGCTCTGATATGATATTCATGTATGTTTACAGACAGTAACATGCACAATCCTAATGAACTTCAAACAGGAAACGTTTAGCTGGATTTAATGTCAGTGAGAATTCAACATTTTTTTTAACATTTTTTTATTCAGTATCTGGTTTCAGATCAGATGGATGTTAAAAGTTGCTTTTGGGATTTTTAAACATTAAGGTTTTTATTTATATACCACTTCACAAGTTGAAGAGCTTCTCCTGAAGCCACATGAACAGATGACCTCTGATGTCTCCTTAAATTCTACTTCTTTAGAAGAACTTAAACATACGTGTTTAACAGCCCAGAAGATATTTTGTATCATTTTTCAATTTGTACCCCCAGCTCTACCTGGGTCTCCTATAAAGAAGGAACCGTCACACAACTCTACGTTTCTTCAGTGTGGTTTTTTCTAAACGGCAATGTGGAAAAAAGTGCAAGATGAAAGTGTAAGCCGCTCTGAGGGTTCCTGCAGAAAGAGTCTATTAGTTATAGTATCGATCACTGTCTGTTAGAGCAGTCTGTAAAGAGCCCACAAGGTTCAACCATCTTAATGAAGACTCTACGTAAATTCATCAACTCTTCTTATTGAATTTATTCCCAGGCTCCCTATTCAGCATCTGTATCTTTTATCTGTTATCTTACAGCTTTGAATATATTGTTATAACATAATTTGTCATATAGGATTGTACACAAATATCTTTTATATGTGTGAGCTTTTTATGAAGGCCCTTCATGTCATTCTTTAGTTATTCATGTTCCCAAGCATAACGCCTCTTCCTCCGTACCTGACTTTGCGGATTGCGTTGTTCCGGGTCAACGTGGCAGGTTGAGTCAATGCTAAAGAACCTGCGTTTGGTCCCAGCTGACTCCAGCACTTTCCCAACAGTTCAGTCCATGAAGACAAAACATGTTTCCAGAGTTTGATCCGAACTGCCTCCAGTCCAGATCATTGTGTGCTGACCTTTTACTGTTTTACTAATGTTTTCCAGAGTAATTATGATACTCTGAGGCACCTTAGAAACAGACACCAGGATTTTATTCTGTTGAGGAACCTCCTGTTGAACACGAATAGCAAAAGTCCAACAAGTTGTTTGAGTTCCTGCTCCCTTACATTAAGATTGTCAGCGTTGTAGCTGGGAAACACATTTTGACCAGGGAGTTCAGAGGTACAGAACACCATCATAGGGCTGTTTGTTTCTGTGAAGCTGATATGAAACCAGATGGCATTATCTTATGTGGAACAGGAACTTTACTACTTCACTGCTGCAGATACGGGAGCTTTACTGACATTTAAGTTGCTCTCAAACATCTGTCTGGTAGCGTTAGCTTGTACTTAGCGCAGCTAGCTTTTAACATCTTCAGCATTTCCTGTCTGTCCGCCTTTGAACAATGCTGTTCGCTGGCACCAAAGGGTCACACTTTATTTTCAGACAATGTGACCCATGTCTGAGTGTTTCATGACAGTTTGAACTGACCAATTTTGATCTTTTCACCTCTCCCTGCTCCCCAAAATACTGATTTCCGCCACTTCCATACGTGGAACTAAATTGGACACGTTGCAGTCTGAACGCTCATGTCGCTTTTTATCTGACATTTACATCATTGATGTGAGACATCCGTCATAATTCTGCACCAGTTTTTCTACTGGGGTGGTAAATCCAGATGTAAGCAACTGCTGAAAATTATAATTATGAAATTATAAAAGCCGTTTGTGTCAGTGAAGTGCATGACATCATAATCCCACCACTATACATCCACTCAGACTTCCTCACAGAAGTTTCTGTCAGTTCTTCACAAAACGCCTTTGGTATTAGTTGTGCTTTCTTTTGATTAGTTTAATGCATATTGTTATGATCTTATGATGATATCATCAGCTCCTGTAGCTGAATAGTTTTAAAATCGACGCATGGATAACGGCATCCATTATTACTTCTGTAAACAGAGCTCTGCTCCGTAGCATCAACGTTCTTTGCCCGTGCTGGTGGACTGGTTGGACTAGTAGAAACTCAGGCAGCCTTTAAATACACAATGAGTTGAGATCAGGAGAAACTGTAATTGATTGGTGGATCTGTGTCACAAATGGCCATGTAATCGTCTGTGGAAGCCAGGATTATACAAAGTACTGTCACTTATTTTACTCAACAACATTCAAATCAGTGAGTAACTTTAATATGTAATATGTTTCTAGTCTATATTTTGTCATCCGTGTTGACTTTAAACTACAGTATTAGTAGTAGACAGTTCATGTGTTTATCAGTTCTAATTTATAAACTCAACTTGGATTAACTTCCCACATCATAACCAGTAGTGTGAAACTGAAACAATGGCCGTTAAACTGATCCTGAAGCCTGACACACACGTGTGAGTAAAAACAAAGGCGAAGCTTTAAAATAGGCGTTCATTAGAATGCCTGATGGGATTGGTTTGGCCGAACTCTATTCTCAGCTTTGCTTCCTGATTTAGTTAATTCTGACTAAGCAGCTTGTTAGCGCTGGCAGTTCAAGTCAGCCTTGTCATGTAAACTTCTTACCTCGTTCTGTCGCCGTTTCAGCTCTGCTGGTTGCACTCACCTGTTGTCTTTCTCTTTTCCATTCAGAAAAACTGTCTATGAGGTCAGATTGCTCAGTGTGAGGCTCTGTTAGCAAATATCTTATTTATTGCTGGTTTATACTATAAAAAACACAAAAGCATTTTTTTACACAAAGTCTGGTGCGAAATGAAAATATACTTTTCCTGTTTTCGTTCAGTTACGATTCCCGATTTTACTTTCTATTTGCTAAATGCCAGAATAATAAGAAATTTATATTAGTTTCTTCAAAGTCAAAAGTCTAAGTTCTCTTCATTACTATTTGGTACCATTGCCCTTAAACTAGGATATTCTTCCAGAAGTTGCTCTCAATAATTTTGCCCCTTATGGGGTAAGATTGCTGTCAATAATGTTGTAGCGTTGTAACTTTGTAACTTGTATTTCATCACCTTCCTAAAATAAGTAATTATTTGCCAAAAGAAATAATTTTTTACTTTTTTTTTTAATTTACTTTTTATGATTTAGGCAAAAAAAATAAAACAGTTTTGGCAAAAAATGACGGAGGAAGGTGACAATTTGTAATTTGTAAGCTTTTAGTTCTGACAGATAAAACCTCTGATTTTACATCCATGTATAATTTGAAAAACACAAACCAAACACAAATCTTAATACTTATGTTTTGTTTTTTTACATTTATTGACTTGCATTTACAAATTTAGACTCTTGCACATACATTTTTAATTGACAATAATCTTACCCCAAACCCATTGATCTAAAACAGTAAAGGTTTCTTGTGATTTCACGTCAGACAGTGTGAAGAAGGATGCGTGTGCCTTTTCATACAGCTTATGTAAACCTCTGGTTTCAGCCGTACTTCTGGTGGTGTCATCACTTCAGTGAACCAGAGATTGGTTTTAGGGCCACCAGCAAGTGAAAGTGGAGGTAAGACCACAGTGTGTCTCTGTCAGCTCAAAAATAACTTCAACTTCAAAAACATATTAATGGAAATCATATTTTCATAAACTGTTGGGACACATCCTGTGTGCAGTAGATGGTCATTTGCATAAAAGTTTGTGGTTGCTTAAAAGAAAGCCAGTGGCATGCTGCAGTTCGTGAAATGACCGTAACGCCTGGAGCAGAGTACAACGTGTCAGGAAATTGTTCAAGAGACACAAAACCAACCTCGTTTCCACGGCCACAAAACCTTACCAGTAAAAAATTAAGTGTTCTTTCGACGATGCATGCCCCGTTTCTCTTAAACTAATTTATTTTCATAATTTCAAGTTGCGCAATCTTATAGCTCAATCTTATCAGCATGCAGTTTATCCCAGCCACACTGCATGCTGAGAAAAAGGTTTGTGTAAAGAGTTAATCAGTTTGGACTCTGAATATGAGAAACGTTTAGTTTTTAATGTTTGTATGTGGCAGAGATCAGTCTCAGTCGTACCTCTCACCTAGAAGACATTTATTCTCTCCCTCCTCGGCGGCGCAGCAGCAGGTTGCTTCTGCTTTCTGGCTCCTGGTTCCCTCCAGCCCTGCGGAGCTGTGAATAATTTATGCCACCTCTTGTTGCTAACAGCTTTGATCTTAGAGATTGGACACTTTTACCTAGTCACTATCGTGGCTTTTGCTCAGCATTTCTGCTCCGTCATGTTTTTATCAGATCCCAGCTGTCTGGGTGGCCTGACCTCAGATCCGTATCAGTTCTTGCTTCTCCTTGCAGATGCTGCCTCATTACTGGAACAAATCATGCTATGTGTTGCACGCAGTGCTGATCTGTGAGATTGGGAAAGTAAAAGCATTTCTCTCTTTACCTTGAATACTTTGTTGGGATTCTATGCACTAACACAAAGGGTTAGTTCATGCACAATAAAACGATAACGACACGTATTGCCAATCAGCCAGTCAGAGGAGACGTCAGCATCTTATTCAGGCGTTGGAGCGACAAGCCCCGCCTACTTGGGAACAGCAACATATGCGGCGTTTTGAGGGAAATTGCAGTCTGTAATTTTACAGAAGGATTATGGATTCAACACGTTTGAATGACACAACTTTTTATGAACTGCGTTGTGGTGAGAGCTCTGGTGGAGCCAGCTGCACACCGTCAGAGAAAACACTCGTCCACAAAGCGATTCACTGCTTTCAAGATATTGTACAACACTAAGTGTTTCACCCTGTTGCCCTTAATTAAAAACTAGATCTACCAGCTGCATTTACAGGTCAGATTAGTAGTAAATCAAGGTCACCTCAGTAGTAGTTCATTCTAAGTTTAGCTGCAGCTGTATAATAATTTGAACTGAAATAATAAAGAATCAATAGTAAAATACGGATATAAATATGAGATATGCTCTTATAATCGTATCACCATATTTTGTGGTAGTTGTAGTAATGCTGGAGAACAAAACAAAAAAAAAGTATTCACAACTTATTTTGGGCAACTGCATGTCACTGAATCAAAGTTCTGCAAATGTGAAACATTGTGTTGTATTAAATCATCTTATTTTCATATTTATTGATGTTCTAATGGAACCAACAGAAGGGAAGATAGTATAAGTAACTATTCTTAAAATGCAACCCGTCTGAGGTTTTCAGACATCAGTATCACTGGGTTACAAAAAAAATATTTTTGGAAGTTTGTGTCTTTTCAACTGAATTAGGACTATTTTCCACGGCTGAATTTAAAAGTGACATCCACTTTTCTCAATCAGGTCAGGTTTTTAACCGATCCAGATGTGAGAACAAGTCGTACTTTTTGACGCTCATGTTTCTCCACAGTTCAGAAAGTTGACGTGATTGAGCAAAAACCAATGTGATTTTTGGATTCGGCGCATCAACATGACCCTAAAACAGTAGAAAAAACCCAGACAGTTTTTTGGCTGTTGGCCAATAGGAGTTCATAACTCTAAATCTAAATTCTTTCATTAATTTTTTCAAAATAACTAGAAAATAGTAACAGATATTATAACAAAAGCAGGTTTTAGGTGTTTTAATCTTTTCCATTGAATAATTACATTGAATGACTTTATTAATACTTCAAATTAGATCATTGTTTGTCATGTTGAAAGCTGTTTTTTTTAATATTTTTCCACAAAGATCAACATCTCATTGAAGAAAATGTATCCATGTTTTTTTTTGTAAAAGGTTAAGTAAAATTGTGGTTTAGTAAATATGACAACACATTTCCTATGATGGATATTTATCAGGAATTGTACTTTTTTTTTCTCAAATGCTCATGTAACATTTGTGGCTCTAAGGGGGTTTGCTAACTCAGCCCAGGGTAAAAATGATTCTTTGGGTTATAGAAGTTGTAGAGCCCTCCTCTGGTTTGTACAAATCCACACTTTGCTTTTCAGATTAGGCTGTTTAAAACATTTCTGAGGCCAAAACTCACAGGCCGTCAAGCAACACTTGGATTACGAGGCAACAGGAATCCTTAACGACCTCCATCCGGTCTAACCGCTGGAGCAATCTGCTGCTCTCACACTCCAGACTCTCATTTACCATCGGCATCGATCCGGACATTCACCGGGTCGTGTGTGAATGTGTTGACAGGATGCAGAATTCCCAGCGGCCTCCTGGCATTTAAAACGCAGCATGGAGAGATCGATGTTAACTCCTCACTGTTGCTTACATGCAGAGTGGAGCGCGTTCTGTCTGACACATCAGACGTACCCACCGCGGCGCAGTAGGACCAGACCAAGAGATTATTTTTTAATTACTCACGAGAATGAAGTCATGACATTAGCAGAGTAAAGACACAATATTACCAGAAGAAAATGACCAGAAAAAAGTCATTTTAATGGGAGCAAAGCCGATGGAGTTATCGAATTGTTGAGACTTGATTTTATTATTATGAGTTTATTCTTGTATTATTTTGTCTTAGTAGTCGAATGACTTTATTCTTGTAATAATACTGACTTTATTGTCAAATGTCTATTCACATGATATTATGACTTCATTCTGGTAACATTATGACTTTTTTCTTGTACAACCTTTTTCTCGCAACATTATGATTCACTTCTTTTATATTCATTTTGATTTTTTATCCTCGTACTCCATCACATGCATCATATATCAGTTTCACAATGTTATATTTAATCTTGCGTGAATCATTCTTGAAATTATAAAGGAAGATTTTACTAAAGTTTATGTGTTTAATTACTTAATTATAAAGACTTAATTACTTTTTTCGCATTACAGCAATCAGATTTAGAAAGAACATTGTTGCCTGTTGTCATCCAGTCATTAGCAGCATTATGAATTCGTCATGGTGTCAGGAGGAGACACAGGAAACATTCAATAATTAATGCTGAGCAGACTGACTGCTGTGGGGGAGAAAATGCTTTCTGCTGCTCTGGGTCATGGAGACGTGGAGGAACACATTTCACTGCGGGACACACACTAACAGCCACAAGGTGGAACTGAACATCGTCTGAGTGCTGAAACGATTAATTGTGATGAATCGATTATTGACATAACCGTCAACTAATCATCATCTGGAGTATAAAGACTTAAAAAAGGACATTTTCTGAAAGAGCGGTAATTAAGCCAAAACTGTACAAAAATATATTTACATTTTGAATTTAAGATAATAATAATAAAGAAAACACCTGGTCTGTAAATATATTCTCCTCAGGTGTTGTAGTTTAACTTCACCTGGTTAAAGATCTGTAGAAAAACTAACAAAATCTCCTATTAAACACCTTTTGATTTCCAATTATTAAAGGGTTCATCCCAAAACACTCACAGACCAGCCCTACGATTTATTGATGTTGAGTCCAGTAGAAAGGCCTGATCTTATCCACATGTTGATCTTAGAAGTATTTCATTATCTGCAGATTAATTATTTACTACAAATGATCAGGTATTCATCAAAGGAAAAATCTGCTATTACATTTTAGGCTATAAAATATTTATTTTCTTATTTAAATACGGAATTGATTTATTTATCTGCATCTTTTAATGTCTTTTTAATATTGCATGAAAAAAAGTTTAAATATTTTTTATTCGATTAATTGATTAATCATCAGAATAACTGATAGATTATTTTTAGGATAATTGTTAGTTGCAGCCTTACATCGGTTTTTAACATGGACACAGTTTGACTCATTGGGTCGATACCGACTAACATCATCCAATACAGTAATGCAGATACATCATATATGCTCAACAAATATACAATCTTTCTTAACTGTTTTGAGTGCACATACAGTATATCACAAATATTACTGGCTTTGCAAAAAATACTGAACATATTTTTAACACAACATTGTAACATTTTTCCTTATTCCTTTATATTTTCCTCCCATGCAGTTGGACTTTTTTGCAAGATTTTGAAGTGAAACTTTTTGACCTGGGAAAGAATTGGTAACTTTTGGTTGCATCCGAGCACAGAAGATGCTGTATGTCCTGAGGTATGAGCTGCTGTGAAGTAGTTTAGCCATAAAGCCCTATGGACAGTTTAGCCATGAATCCTGTACATTATGCATGAAATCAGTGTCAGAGATGCGTTTCATGAAGCCTATTTGCAGACTTCCTCATCCGAAGGTGCTGATGTGGAAATGATGGTAGTATAAAAAAAGACGGAAGAAACATCATCTAGTATCAGTGCGGTCGGTTGGGAGGAAGCTTGAATCATGTAATTTCCTGTCGGCTGTCCTCTGAGGGACAAGTCGAGTTTCACACCCTAGTCAGTGTCAGTATGAATGCAGCAAAGACAGAGAAAACTCTGATCCAACATCTGCAGAAAGACTCTGGCATTCCTCTTCAGAATGTTGGTGAGTTTGCATTGATGCAGGTTCACGCAGCAGCAGCGGCTCTAACGAATGCGTCCGTCTCTCCTGACAGGGTATGGGGGCGTCCTGCTCCTCGAGGAGCCCTGCTGAGGCAGCCACCCCCCCACCAGGGATGTACAAGCTGGAGATCGAACTGAAGCGAGGACACAACCTCGCCATCCGAGACCGAGGAGGTGCTTGTGGACGTCTTTCTTCTACTCCTTCCCTCCTTTTTGCCTCTGTGGATGTGTTAATGGTTGGTCTGTTCAGGCTCCAGCGATCCCTACGTCAAGTTCAAGCTGGCTGGTAAAGAGGTGTTCAGAAGCAAGACCATCCACAAAAACCTCAACCCCGTGTGGGACGAGAAGACATCGCTGATCGTGGACAGTCTGAGCGAACCGCTCTACGTCAAGGTAAAGATTAAAACCACACAGAAGACATTTTGAAATCGATGGTGAAAGAGAACCGGCAGTCAGTGGAGATGTTGTGTTGCTCTCCTGCAGGTGTTTGATTATGACTTTGGTCTTCAGGACGACTTCATGGGTTCTGCTTTTCTTTACCTGGAGTCTCTAGAGCAGCAGAGGTCTGTCAGACGTTCCTGTCATCATGTAGGATTTGTGTCGTGTTACAGACGGGTCTAAGAATCCAAACTAGCTCATTGCGCCGTAGAGGCAGTCATTTAGGTCATCTTTGTGGTTGTTGTTCTTCTCTCTGTGGTAGTTAGTGGTTGCATGTCTGTGTTGCTGTTCTGTGTTTCTCTTCTGAGCAACGTTACTTTCTCTCTTGACCGTTCTACCGTGTCGTTATCCTCGTAGCTGCTTGTGTGTGTCTCCGTGTCGTTTTGTGCTGCTTTGTGCCGGTTGCTGTTGCATGCCTCCATGTGAGCCACCTGTCTGTGGTTGGGGTTGCCTGATCTTGACAACAGAAATAGGACCTGTGCCAACTTCCACTTTCTTTGTTTTGAGAGGAAACACTTTGATGTTGACCTAAAACGTAGCTGTAAGTCACCCATGACTGTTGGTTGTGTTGATGTAATGTTTCAACCTACATAACATGAAAAACGCATGCAGACCCGTTTAACAGAGAGTCTTTATTATTAATGAATTTATTTTTTATGCACATATCAAAATGTGCATCATAAGACAATTTTCTTCCACAGATTCATTTCAAACTAAATTATATTTGAGAAAAAAAAAATTCTTTATATGTGAAGCTGAATTTCAGTATAATTTCCAAACAAAGACTCTGTTTATTAACGCGGTAGGTAATCAATGAGACGTCAGACTCTTTGGAGAGTAAATGCACTTTTACCTTTAGTGATAGATTCCCAGCAGGATACTGACAGTTCCTACGCCAGCAGTTTCTTTGCTAACTAGCTTTTTATTGACTCTAATTTTCACTGTGCCTTAAAATAAGTTTTTATTAGTGACCAAATACATTAAGGTCTCCACTTCTGATGGCTTAAATTACAGAAGGATAGTATTTAAATAAAACCAGCTTCAGTTCTAGGTTTCATAAGAGCCTACTGCTTCATGCACACAGTAATGAAAAACAAAATCTACTTTATGATTTCTCTGTGTCGTCTGTTAGCGGACATGGTCAAAGTTGGATTTATGGGTTGGAACATCAGAGCAGAGATAGCATCACATATGTGAACCAGAAGAGGTTAGAAAGTGACGTGACCCAAGAAACGGGTCAGATGTTAACGTCCCACACCCGCCTCCATCAGACCTGTCCAGGTAACTAACCTGTGGTCATTATGTAACCTGTAAACAGTCCCATCCACGGCCCATTGTTAAGCTGATTTTCTAACCATGCAGATGTTGCTGTGGATGGTGGGCAACCCTGTCTGTAATGGTTGTGGTTCCCCTTACAGTCCACTTCCATGTGTTGCATGCTTTTGTTTTTGCTTTCCTCTGTGAGCCTTTTGTGTGTCTGGGAGAGATTCTCTTCATCTCCTTCCTGTTGCTTGTGCCAGTTTGTGGTGAACATCTGAAACTGTATTTCACACAGTAAAACAAGCTTACATGCCATCTTTGAACTTAGCATAAAAATGTTCAGTTTTAAAGTGTCAGCATGTTGGACTCTATGCATTTCTGCTTTCTATTTAATTCACTTCAATTTCACTTTAAGTCATAAGACTTTGCCAACAATTAATTCATTCCAAACGATCCTTTTTCAAAGTGAACATTTCACACTGATATTGATGATGGTTCATTGTGGTTCATTACTTGTGGTTCGTTGTGTAGCCCTCATCCAAACCTACATGACCCGTGTAAAATAGTCATTACCTGCCTTGTCAAATCATGTATCAAATCTGTTTAAACTAAATGTGCTCAATTTTTCAACTCTAACTCCATCCTTATTACCTGACTCTCAAGATATAATAACCGATTTAAATAGAATATCTGCCGGTTGAAAGATGTCCAAAAGCAGCACATCTGCTAAAAAAACAGAAAAAAAAAAAAAAAAACACAAAAAAAACACAAAAAAAACATTAACATCTAACTTCTAACTTAGCTCCAGTTAGAAATCACAGATATAAAAATACATATTTATTAAAATGCTAATACTCAAAAATAACAACCATCCATGCAATATAAAACCTCTTTAAAGAGCGAAACAGGGTTTTTTTTTCTGCTAATGTTTTTATGTGGGCGCATGACTCCAGCACACACACATGCTTGTGTTGCAGGAAGATACCGGTGACTCTGGTGCTGAAGGACCCGCAGCTCCCCAACGAGGACCTGGGCTGTCTGGAGCTGGCAGTTACCCTGACGCCTAAAAGCAGCCCCATGGACGAGCCTCGAGACGCGGCGGTGGGTACACATATTCTCTGTCGGATACGGTTGATGTCGCTGCCAGCTGGGGATTTTTTTGCAACGTCAAACATCTGATAAATTAGCTTGTTTATCCTCACAGGGCAAACAGTGATTCACTCTAAACCAGTAGATGGCAACATTTTAAAAGTTTGTTCCAAGTTTGCTCATTATTACTAGAGGTCTAAGAATGTGTCCATCTCATGGGGACAAGCTGGGTTGCTATAGATACAGGTTAGCAGAGTCCTCATTGTTCCTTTGGAAATCATTTATATCATTCCCGGCTCTTTGTCCTCATTTTGTTCTTTGTATTTTTATTACAGTCTTCAAAATTCTTCCAGAAACTTCCTCAGTGTTTTTGTAACCAAATATTGTTGGAAACCCCAACAATAAGTTGACTTCTTAAGAACCTTTTCACTTCAAAATAAGAGTCCTAAACAACAAACCGCTGGGTGCCTAAGATTTAAGCACTCGCCGTTTTGATGATGAGAAATATCACAATGTTTAAACATTACACCACTACTTTACAGCAGAGACCTTTTGTAACACAGTGTGGGATTAATGAATTCATTACTCAAACCTTAGCCGGGAACAAAAGAGACAGCAGCCATTATTTGTCTGAAATATTCTGCACTCATTGTAGGTTCTTTCAAACACAGTTTGTGTTTCATGAAAAGCCGTTACTCCCAAAATAATTACAGATGCCAAAAAGTGAAATAGTGCCAGCAGATGTTAAAACAGAAGAGCAGCTAAACAGAAAGAATCTTAAAAGGATAAATCCTATTGCTGTTTTCACCAGTTTCATCGTGCTTCTGCAAATAATGAAGTATTTATTTGTTTTACACAGAATAAATTGCTTAATATTACCTTTATGAACTTGTTGTTGATTAACAAAAGTCTCCAGTTAGATCTTCCTCTCTTTTCCACATGTTTGTGTTTCCTGCAGCGAGGCGAGGTTAAGACGTATCGGTGGAAACCTTATGTGAATAAAGTGAGTGTAGCCATGATTTAGCTTGTAGCCTCCCTCCTTTAACTCCTTTAGCTCCTTTAGCTCCTTTAGCTTCACCTCCGAGTCTAACTAGCTTGTTCCTCAGCAGCCTGATTAGAAAACATTCAGAGATCCTCTGTGAAAGGATTTCTAGTCTCTGGGATTAACATAATTTTTGTGGTATTACATTTTAAACCTTTTTGTTTTACACCTGATAACCCTCCAAGGGAATGTTGGATCGGAAGCCCCATATGACACAGATACTTCCCCCCATATCAGCAGCTTTTGTGTGGAGGACACCCATTTTAGCTGCTTGTATGGGTGATCCTACCCTTTCTGTCAGGAATCAAAGTTTTATGACGGCAGAGAAAGGCAGGAACCCAGATGGAGCCGTAAACGGAGAAGTGGTTGAAACATCGACCTCATTACTGCGTGAGCTGCGCTTATTTATTCATGCCAAAATGCAGGCATCAAGGTAAAAGCTCCATTCACACATCTCCCCAGGATGGCTTTTTCCGTTGCCAGAGTTCTGTGTGAACGTATGAACATGGCATGGAGGGTTCATGCACAGCTGACGGAGTAACAGTTCTGGGATGAGATGTAACCTCCACTCAAACTTACGGCTCTGATTTCATTCTGTGGAGTCTGGAATTCTGCTAGCATATCCTATTAGCACGCAACATCTATTGAGCTGTTGAGGGCTGCGTTCACACAGCAGGTGAATGCGACTCAATCCAGATGTTTTTACCCACATGTGAACCATATGTGACTTTGTCACGGCGGTCTGAACGGCCCGATTCTGATGTTTTCAACCAAAAAAAAACTTTGATTTGTGCCACTTTTGTATGTAGAACTAAATGTGATACATATCTGACTGATTTCTGCAGTCTGAGTGGTCATGTCACATTTTATGTGACTTTTCCATCGTTGACATGAGTCGTGCATCATATTTCTGCACCGGAAGGAGCCAGACTGGATGTAAATGATGGCTGAAAAAACTCATAATTATGAAATTATGAAAGAAGTCTGAAGCGCATCACATCACAATCCCACCACTCCTGGTCCGACTACACATCCAATCAAATTCTCCACAGAAGCTGCAGTGAAAGCTTCACTAAAGGCCGTTGCTGTTACTTGTGCTCTCTGTTTATTAGCTTCCTTTATTTTGTTATGATTTTGTGACAATACGGTTGCCTCCCATTTCTTTAAAACTTTGAATTACAAGTACAGATACCAATCTTTTTTTAAATTTGACAGTTGTAGGTATTTTATCTCCACTGGAGTTGGGACTGTAATGTTCTCACATTCCTTCAGCTGAAATAAGCACCTAAAGTCATAAATAAACTCACATTTTTGCTGCTGTTTTCTGGAGCACATTGATGAAGTGGTAAGCTAGCTTTAGCGTGTGTCCTCTTTGTTTTAATATCACTTGTCGATCTTGTTACTCAGTTGAAGTTAAGTTATTTGACAAACACCTACAGAAAATAGTGAAGAAGTTGCTTTCCTGCATCAAAAATTGGATGTTTGGCTTTAAATGTAATAAAATTTAACAACTAAATCTAACCCCAACCGCTTCTCAAGAGACGCCTGATCGTAATTATTTAACAAAAACCTGGATTAGGACCTTTTGCTGACTGGTGGGATCAGATGTGGACATCCCTGTCATGGTAAAGAAATATTTTGTCGGGGGTGCTGTGGTGGTGCAGGTGCAAAGCACAACTCACATATGGAGGCTTTAGTCCTCATGCCGGTAGTCGCAGGTTCAATTCCCGGCCTGGCGACATTTGCCGCATGTCTTCTCCCTCTCTCAATCCCTAATTTCATGTCAAGCTACTTTCAAATAAAGGCCACTATTTTGTCTATTTGATATTTCATCCGAGTCTCGGAAAAAAAAATTGGAGTGATTTTCAGCATCTTCTTTCGGCTCAGTGTGGAGACTGGGCTCGGTTCTGGATGGTTGTTTCAACCCAGGTTGGATGGATTTATGTAAGATGGCAGGAGGTGGAATCTATGAATTTCGTAGTAAATTCACTGAAATAGATTCTGTTCTAAGAGCTCTGTGACAGTTTTAGAAACAATAATATGTATATATTTTTTTCAGTAACTGCTTTAGAAATTAGAGAACCTTTTTACATTCAAAAACTCTTAAATACTAATGAAATTGTTGCTGCAAAAAATGCTTGAAGTTCTTCACGGTTATGGATTTTGACGTTTGATTATTTTCTGTTCAGAGAGTCTTCAAATACATTCTAAGCTCCAAGTCATTAAGCACAGCTTGTCTCATCCATATATTATTCACCATATGAAATAATAATAAGTTGAGTCTCATTCTGAAGCGCGGCTCTAGTCAGAGAGATGGATTCAGAATCAGGCGACAGTACGCTGAAGAAGTGTGGGAAAGAAATGAGCAAACAGGAAAATCATCAGAACTGAAAATAAATGAAACATCTGTTTATGTTGCTTAATTAATGGGGCTTAAATAAAGCAACACGTCTCCCTACCTCATGGTTTAGCTTCAGTTAGTCCCAGTAGAGCTGATCCTCTAGTAGTGGCTTTAGTTTGAGACGTTTCTCCGTATAAAAGCTGAACAGTGTTCAATATGTCTTCAGACCATGCTGCTCAGGAGGTCCTGGAAACGATCCACAAAGGTAAACACCATCACCACCTTGTGTGTGTGTGTGTGTGTGTGTGCAGCCACAGCATCCTCCACCAGCCTCCTGTCGCTTCTCCTTCACCACGCCTCCATTTTGTGTTCGAGTTCTTGTTGCTGCTGCCGGTTCTGTTGGTTGAGGCTCCGCTCTCCAAGCTGGATCCGGTGGGAAGTTTCTGGAGCAAAGTGATCCAGAGCATGCACATTACATAACTGATCTTTTTTTTAATTTAAGTATCAGGCACAGATGAAAAATAAACCAACGGCTTCAGTGATAGGTTTTAAGGTTATTAAAGGGGAGTTATTATGTAAAATCAATTGTTTTGAGCTCTATTAATCTCATAATATTATTCATTCATCAAAACACACCTGGAGTGTGGCTTTGGTTTTATTTTTCATGCATGTTTGAGAAATCCTTTAATTACTCGGGTTCCATAAATGCTTGGTCCCACAAAACACCGCCTGCTTCCACAAAGCTCCGCCTTAGAGCTGCAGTCTTCAGCTCCTCTCCCCTGCTCCTCCCACACTCCACTCCTAAAGACTAGCCAGCAGTAATTAGCAAACACCTGATGGAGCTGCGAGTCCTCTGAGCTCTTCATACAAACTACTTCTTAACGGCTTAATGGAGAAACAGGAAGCAGGAGCTTCTTAAAAAGACAGAGGCCTAATTTCAAGTTGTGTGTTGTGTCTGTGTTCAGCCCCCTGGTGTCTGAACGTTGTAAATCCAACATTTGCTGTTTTTTTTGCTTTATTCTTTGCTCATTTTACTTTGCTCTGGCATGAATGGATGAGCAGTGTCTGTAGAACATCAATGAGTTAGCTTGTCTGGACTTTGACTGGACCACTCTAACACATGAAAAGGCTTTGATCTGCACCATTTGATTGTAGTTCTGGCTGCATGTTCACAGCTGCTGCGTTGCAGTTATTAGGTTTAGAGAACAGTCACCGTTCACACAGGGCCATGTAGGTTTGGATTTATTTCCTCCCATAAGACAAAACACCTTCACTTAAAAACTGCACTTTGTGTTTGCTTGAATTGTCTTTGACTTTTCCAAAATTGGTTTGATTGGTGTGAAAAACAAAAAATTAGGAAATCAGGAAAAGGGTTAACACTTTGTCCTGCATGTCTTAATCCTCGCTTTGAGATGAATACATTCCTTTGTGTGTGCGTGTGTGTGTCTGTGGGGGGTGTGCGTGCATGTGTGTGGATCAGCAGCAGCAGTCACTGCGTCTCACTGAGGTGCATCGGAAGTCCCAGCTGTGGCGAGGGATCGTCAGCATCACTCTGATCGAAGGTCGGAACCTCACGCCCATGGACCCCAACGGCCTGAGCGACCCCTACGCCAAGTTCAGGCTGGGGCCACAGAAGTACAAGAGCAAGGTGGGTCAGACGTGACGTCTGTTAGGAACCAGGCAGCATGAAGTCACTGCAGCTCATGTACCTGCTGCCCATTTAGAGCAACAACGACTGCAGGAAACGATAAGAAAACATCCAGGTTCAACTGAAATCCAGTTTCATTGAGTCCAGTTTGGGGAGGGGATTAAGAAATGTGTGTGTGTGTGCAGACGGTGTCGAAGACCCTGAGTCCTCAGTGGAGGGAGCAGTTTGACCTTCATCTGTATGAGGAAACAGGAGGCGTTCTGGAGATCACAGTGTGGGACAAAGACACGGGGAGGAGAGACGACTTCATCGGACGGTCAGAACCAGAACCAGCTTTACTCGCCATGTTCTCTTCCACTTTTCTCCCAATGAACACTTTTCAAATCTACAAACATAAGAAGGACTAGACTGAGGAAGTGCAGATAAGCATGGTGTTGATGTGATTCAGTAGAATCAGGACCAGAACCAGTGCAGGACCGTTTCCTCGATCCTGCACTGGTTCCTGCGACGTCATCTGAAGAGTCACCCAGCCTGTCTGCTCCTGTTCCAGCTGCCAGTTGGACCTCTCCACTCTGACTAAAGAGAAGACCCATCACCTGGAGCTGCCGCTGGAGGAGTCCCGGGGCGTCCTGGTGCTGCTGGTCACACTGACGGCGTCGGCGGCGGTCTCCATCGCCGACCTGTCCCTCACGCCGCTGGAGGACCCAGAGGAACGCAGAGAGATCCTCAAACGATACGTCAGTGGCCTTCCGACGTTCACAACTCACTTCCACTGACTTTAAAACAATTCTTACGTTAGCCAGGCCTGATAACACATTTACTGGACCATAAGTTGTTGTCCAGTTTATCACAATAATCCTGGTGATTATCGTGATAAACGATGATATTGTGTTTGGAGACGTAGTAAATTGATAGTGGCATAACAATGCAAGTTCTCTCTCCCTCTAGAAAATAATCTAGTAAAGATCACTCAACATTAGTGACTGTGGCTCTGTGGGAAGAGTAGTTGTCTTGTGATCGGAAGGTTGTAGGTTCAATTCCAGCTTCTTCCTGCCTCATGTTGATGTGCCCTTGGGCAAGGCACTTAATCCCAAATTGCCTACCGATCTGTGTATGTGGGAACGTTTGTGAGAGCGAATGGGTGAATGTGACTCTAGTGTAAAGCGCTTAGAGTGGTCAAAAATGATCGGAAAAAGCGCAATATAAGTTCAGTCCATTTTCATTAGAACTGGAAGATATTAATATGTTAATAAACAACCAAAAATAATGATGAAAAGGGAAATAAAAAAACACTTTCAACTGAAACCATAAATAAAATGCCTCTGAAAAATGACCATCCAAAAGATGGCAACACTCAGATTTTTTTTGCCGCAGGGTGTGAGGAAGTCGTTGTCCAACCTGAGGGACGTGGGCATCGTCCAGGTGAAGGTGCTGAGGGCCGAGGGGCTGATGGTCGCAGACGTAACGGGTACCATCGCCTCCTGGCTTCTTCTTCTGCTTCTCCTCAGAAACCACCTGCCACCAAACACACTCTCTAATCTGACTGCTCGCTGTCTTTTTTTTTTTTTCCAGGTAAAAGTGACCCTTTCTGTGTGCTGGAGCTGAATAACGACAGACTGCAGACACATACCATATACAAGAATCTCAACCCTGAGTGGAACAAAGTCTTCACCTTGTGAGTCACATTTTGCAGCAGCATCTTCATTATGGGGCCGTTAATGTTTCCTCCAGTGGGCTGAGAGACTTTAAAATCTCCCCTGAGTCATTCTGAGCTATGAGCTTGTTGATGCTGGAACGCCCACATGTGATGTTCCACGCTGGGGAAACCAAAAAGCACAAGTTAAAGTTTGAATTTCAGAATATGGAAGCAGAAAACGTAGCTGGTTTAGATTAGAGGATGGACAGCTAGTTGGGCTACCTGTTATTGAAGTGGTCTTGAGATACAACACACGTAATATAAATCAGGAATTTAAAGTAAAGTAAAAACATAAAGACAAAAACCACACACTGGTTTTTTTTTCATGCACATTTCAAAGTGTTTTGTTAGAAAAGATTGACAAAAATAACAAAATTTGGAATAACTTCCTCAATTTCCCAAAAGTATTTGTTACGCTGACTCTGGCTCAGTCTGGCCTCACGTCTCCTCTCTGCACAGCAACGTGAAAGATGTTCACTCGGTCCTGGAGGTGTCGGTGTTTGACGAAGACCGAGACAGGAGTGCAGACTTCCTGGGAAAAGTGGCCATTCCTCTTTTGAATGTGAGTATCAGACGTTGTTCAGACTCCTGGAAATGCTCCTCATTTTGTCTCGTTACAGCCACAAGGTTACATACGGCTGGTCAAGTACAAGGCAGTGGATAATCATGAAGTGGACCTAAACTAATGGTTTCTGTGTTTTTAATGATGTTGTTTGTTCACTTTAGCAAATCTCTGAGGCCGTAACAATGGAGATCATCCATCAAGGCCAAAGTTAATATGTACTGGTCTAAAAGTCAGACGGTTTTCAAACTATAAAGTTGGGATTTAGACGTTTATTGTTGTTGCTCAAAATTATAGCTAAGAAAAAGCAAATGAGGAACAACTTGACCACAGAGGTGCTGCAGTTTCATATGAGGGCATAGTTCTGTTAGAATGTATGAAACATGAGTTTTTTGAAATGGAAACTAACTAAACTTTGTCCCTGTTGATATCCAGAATAATTACATTTAATGTCCAGCCGTTTTATATTTTAGGTTTAATTTATATACAAACGTTATTCTGAAGATTTGTTGGATCACTTTGACTAAACACAGTATGATAACCAAGTGAGCTTTAGCCTGCAATGCTTGCTGGATTTCGGTCTTGCAGTCTATAAGCCAAGTCAGTGTGTGTGTTTCAGGTTCGTAACCCGGTGTGTGTGTTTTAGGTTCGTAATCCGGTGTGTGTGTTTCAGGTTCATAACCCAGTGTGTGTGTGTTGTAGATCCATAACGGCGTCCAGAGAGCCTATCTGCTGAAAAACAAGGAGCTCACCGCCCCGACCAAAGGAGTCATCTACCTGGAGATGGAAGTCGTCTACAACACGGTGACTGTGACGCTCCAGCGTGTCTGTTCACACGAATCCTGCAGGTTGTTCCGTCCAAAGCTTTAAAGTTCTTCCTTGATGTGCTTTTCTTCAGATAAAGGCTGCTTTGAAGACCGTGGTTCCTGCAGAACAGAAATACGTCGAGGAAGAACCAAAGGTTTCCAAGCAGGTGTGTATTGTTATGCAATTATATTTATGATTATGATAAAAAATAAAAGCACAACTGTTGCTGGGTTCAGGTCCAGTCCTGATTCTTGATTCATAACTGCTGCGTTTCTATTCACCGTATATTTGCACATTTTGACATTTCGAAAATAAATAAACTCTCATTTTTCAATAAATGGTTTTGGCGCTAGGATGAAATGTCTTTTTTTTGTTTCTTTTTTTTTTTGTTTGTCTGTATTGAAATTGGTTTATTATCCCAAACTTAAATGGAAATGCTTTTCTATTGCATCACATGAGTGATGAGCCACCGGACATTGCGACTGGTGCAAACCATGAAGAAGAAGACCACAGGAAGTAGCTGGAGGAAGATGACGCGCCGCTGTGTTTTTTAATGAATTACCATGTGAACAAACTTATTCACATGTGATTTTTAATTACATTTCTTATTTAATGTTAACACCACAATTTCCAACAGAGAACCCAGGTCCCAGCTATAATTTTTCAATATAAACAGACATTTCTCTGTTTTTAAAAGCGTCCTCTGGTCTAGAACACGGCAGTACCTCTGCTCTGCCAGTAGGAGGCAGCTTAGTTGAAACCCATCACACTTTATTTGAAAGCCTGTAACAAATCCATGATGTTAATAAGACATAAAATGTTTTGACTTTGTAGGGTTTGTACTAATCAGCAAACGTTTTCATTGTGTGTTTTAATCAAACTGTATTATTATGTTAGCATATTCACAGCAGGTAAACCTTTTGCCTTCCAGCTGCTGCAGCAGAACTTTAACCGGGTCAAGCGGTGCATCATGGTCCTCTTCAGCTATGGTACCTACATTAACAGCTGCTTTGAGTGGGAGTCGTCACAGAGGAGCATCACTGCTTTCATTGTAAGGAGAACACACACACACACACGCCCACACACACATAGCTGTCCGTTTCCCCACCGTGTCTGCTCTGTTCCCAGCTGTTTGTGGTGGTGGTCTGGAACTTTGAGCTCTACATGTTGCCACTTGGCCTGGTTCTCCTGCTGGTCTGGAACTACTTCTTCTCCTCAGGCAGAGAGACGGCGGAGACGGTGAGCACTGAGACTCGTTTGTGTTCGGGTGTGTGTGTGTGTGTTTTACAGACCAATCATCTGCTGAAGCTCTCTCTCTGTTCTGCAGTCCATGGAGGCCATGTTTGAATGGGAGGATGATGAAGAGGACAAGGAAGAAAAGGTGCTGCTGTAATTCAAGAAATCATTCCTCTGCTCTTGATAGATGTAGTTTACCTAGATAGTGACAATAAAGTTGTCCTGAAACATCTTGTGATGTAAGCTGGGGTCACTGATTGGTAATAACTGGAGGTGATATGTTTACTGAATTATGTGTTTATGTGCCTGGAATACATAATACAGCCCCCTTTAATGAAAGGCACCCACACGTCTATAGCAGCGGTGTCCAATATGTCCCCTGGGGGCCATTTGTGGACCCTGGACTGACTCTGTCTGGCCCCTGATTTCAGTTCAAGAACGATACAAAGGTGTTTGATGTCAGTGGAGACATTACTCCTGTATTTCTTAATTTTTCATTAGTTGTTTTATTTAAAAAAAGATGGAAGTTGTATTTTTAAAATGGTCACAGACAAAGTAAGATCTCCTCACAACAGAAGACATTTACAACAACACATTATTCATCTTTTTGGATTCTATCCGGTGACTTAGCAATCTGACTTAACTGGACCCAAATGTGCTTTTACTTCATGTATTAAATGCAAAAAGTATTTCAAAGAAAGAGTTCCCTATGCTTTGATTTTACTGGTTAAAAATGTCGACCTTTGTTCTCATTTTTTTTCTTCAAATTCATACCTAGAAAGTTTGCAAATTGTCTTATTTTGATTTCTGCAAAACAATTTAAAAGTTTCGAATGTATAACAATTTGCACATTCTTTTCCAACAAAAGATCTGACTACGTTATTATTTGTTGAAAGTATTACGTATTAGGTTGTTTGCTGAGTAGGCACAAGAACATTATTTTTGGCCCATGTGTTTGGGCGCCCCTAAATGAAATGAACAGATTCCAACTCTGCATACTTAACTAGACTTTATAAAAACACTGTCAAATATTGAAAACTTATGGAATCGTTTCCTCTGTCCTGTCAGGACTCTGAGCACAAAGGCTTCATGGATAAACTGTACGCCATCCAGGACGTGTTCATCAGCGTGCAGACCGCTCTGGATGAAGTAGCATCGTTTGGAGAGAGGTTAAAGAAGTAGGTTCTCTGCAAGTTGCCATGTTTGTGTTGCCCTTCACAACCAAACAGCAGAAACAAACCAAGAGCTTATAAAGACAGGCCTGAGGTTTTGTTGTAGGTAATGAACCGGTGATAACATCCCTTCACTACTCATGTCTCTTATTGTTGCCATTTTTTAGAAATGTTAGTTTTTTCCGTATGCTATGCTAATTTTTAGCCCAGTTTGAGACAGGTCACAATATGCTATGTGATGTGTATTTCTGAACCATTCAAGTCCCATTAAGTGGATATTGACGTGGAAGTCTGGAGTTTGCTCTGGAGACTGTGCCAGGAATCATCTTTAATGTGAAATCCACACAGAACGAAGCAGCAGAATATCTCCTTTTTAAGTTGAAAGCAATAAAAGTAATACATTTTTATTGCTTTCATAGAAGGAGTTTTGTGATCTGGATGGTGGCTTCGTATTGCTCTCTTCCTGCTGACCTTTGCCCTCTGTCCGTCACTCCAGTGACTGCCTGTTTCTCTTCACTTCATTTCAGTCATAATTCCATGTCTTTCTCCCTCTAAACATGCCGGCTTCTTGCAACTTGCAACATTTCCAGGCTGGGTTTCCACTGACACATGAGTAACATCATCACAGTATCACTATGCAGTCTTCATGTTGTAAAGGACTAATTGGAGAGCAATAATTGTTGGTCAAAAGAGGCGCTTATTGTATTGTATTATATCGTTTATCATTTATCGTGATAAATTTCTTGATTTTGGTTTATCTGTGCTTTAAAAAACCCAAAACCCCTCCGTGTTGTTGGGACTGTTCGTTTTACTATTTTCTCCACATTGAGAGTGTCAATAAATGTGAAAATATGATTAAAGCTAGCGACTGTGAGCAGCCTAATAATACAAATCTCACTTCCAGAAGTGACTGGTGTCCTCAGAAAACATATTATAACCGGAATGTTTTTAAGAGCAGTATTTGTGCCATGCAGTCATAATCATACAGTTACCTAAAAAAATAGTCATAAATAGTTCTTATTGTAATGTTTGTTGTTGTCATGATAACACCTCAAAATATGGTGATAAAATTTTAAGTCCATATCGATCTTCGCTATTGGGCAATACAACTTCTAAGCCGTGTTTTTCACGCTAATTCAATACTTAGCCAGCAGGACAGAGTCTCATGACAGCAAGAGTCTTACACTAGACACAAATGACGTGGTCAAAAATACTAAAGGTCAGAAGCACAGAATAGAAAGAGAAGACATCAATACCAATATCACACCTGATATCGTCATGGCAATGCTTTGTGATGTCATGCCACTCTACTCCTGGGTACGCAGCTGTTTTTATTAGTGACTGAAACCTTTCAGCAGCAGTTCTCACATAGCAGGTCACATATTCATTCCTCCTCTGTGTCTCCTGCAGCACCTTTAACTGGACAGTGCCTTTCCTCAGCTGGTTGGCGATCACTGCCTTGTGCCTGGCCACACTGCTGCTCTACCTCGTACCACTGCGATACGTCGTACTCGCCTGGGGTGAGTCCCGATCCACTCACTGCTTTACCAGGAACTTTCATTCACTCCAAATTGGCAACAAAGCAAAGCCTGATCTCAGTCCCACAGTTGTTGTTCTGTCAGGAGGAACGGGACAAAATTCCAGCAGGCTGGTGTGAGAAGCTCAAATTGTTTGACTGAAATCATAAAGTTGAAAAGTCATTCAAAAAAAACCAAACAACAGTTGGTAAAATCCTGACTTTATTTAGAAAGTTAATGTCTAAAGAATCTCTGTCCTTATTTTGGTCATCCTAACTGACTCTGAAGAAGAAAAGTGTCTGATTTAAAACCGGACAGTTAGAAAATGGTTGTGTTTTTTTATGCAGTGTATGTAAACATCTGGTTTCCACCCAAATTATTCATAACCCTGGTAGATTTAAGGAGCTTGTTTCTGATAGAGAATGAGAGAAGCTTCTCTAAAAGACGACAAAACTACATAAAGCAGAATCACTCTTATTAAAAAATAATAATTTATCAGTTTTAAAAATGACACACTGTAAATCCTTTCTACCAGGTTATATGTACATGTCTATAGGCCTGTCACAATCATCAATAAATCAATTAATCAATAAATTAAAATGAAAACAATAATTTCCATTGGCATGATTTATTGTTTATCTCCTTCTATCAATAAACTGGATAATAAAATCTTCAATTTGGTGCTTTGGTCTCAACTAGTCTTTTTTTGGAGGGCAGTTTTGTTTATGACTTCAAAATTCATTTTATTTGTTGTTTTGTTTATTTATTTTGGATATTTAAGAAGTCCTCCAGTTCCAGTGTTAATATTCATTAGAATTTAAAGTTTACTGATTTTTTAGAATGTGTTCTTGCATTATTATTATGCCATTACCATTATATTACTTAAAAATTGTCTCAAAACAACAATATTATCGTGTAAAGCAATAACTTCTGGGACAATTTATAGTCCAGCAAAATTTGCTATTACGACAGGCCTACATGTCTACTTCCTCCTGCCCACAGCCGTCGCAGTTATCTACAATAACTCGCTAAGATTTAGAGTTTAAATGAGTCACAGCAACATTTCATTTTCCTTTGGGATGAATAAAGTCATTTTGAAACTGAATGTGAATTCTACAGGTGTGAACAAGTTCACTAAGAAGCTTCGTGATCCATACATGATCGAAAACAACGAGCTCCTGGACTTCCTGTCCAGAGTTCCGTCTGATGTTCAAATGGTGGGTACGGCGGCCATGTTGGCAGCAGCGAGGCTCATGATGAACATGTCAGAATTCATGTGTGTCTGGTTGTTTCTCTCTCTCTCCCTCTCTGCTGGTGGACAGATGCAGTACAGAGAGCTGAGAGTCGATCCTGGACAAAGCCCCAACAAGCGCAGGCGGGCGAACCCCAGCTAGCCGGAAGCTGTAAACTCTGCACATTTATTGTAATTTCATATCTGGTTTCTTAACCGTGTCCTCCTGTACATTTGATTGTGACAAAGATGCATTTACTGATTTTTATTTTGTTGCTACCAACCTGAATTGTTTTTTCTAAATATTTGAAAGAAAAAATTGTTGTTTTTTTAATCTAATTTATTTCTCTCCACACAACCCAACCCGCCTCGTTAAAGTGATGAAATAAAGGAATGTGTCGTCTGCATGCTGTGCTGCTGTCGCATGCAACAGAGTCATTCTGACCTGAATGTGTCATTGCTGTGTCTGAACACAGAGCTGCATGCCGTTTCTGTTCCGTCCCAGGATGTCCTCAACCTCAGTGACCAGCACCATAAGGTCCGCTTTTATTCCACTCATCGGTTTTCTTTTATTCCCCTCAGTCAGGCGAACAAATGTTGTTGTGTGAATTCAGCTTCAAGTACATGGCAACAGCCAAAATCACTGCAGCCTAAAGATTTCCCCACTCAAATGAGTTTTTATTTTCCTGTGGGGGTTCTCATGAGCAGTTACAAGCAGTTAGTGTTTTACTTCCAGTTTGTAGCTTTTATTATCTGATTAAAACAGTTTAAAACAAAAGTTTACCAAGTAATTTTGGTAAGTCCTAAAATGTTCAAACATCTTAGCACACTTGAAATAAGACAAAACTAACTTCCAAGTAAGATACAGGAGCTTGTTTTAGGTTAATAATTCCCTAATATTGATGGAAAAAGTACTTGTTCCGTTGTCTGATTGTTTCATTTATAACATGGGAAAAATGTTTTCTTATAGGTGAAATAATTTGCTGGTGGAACTAGTACTTTGTAAATCAGTATTAAGGTATTTACTTGTGTAAAACAAACTCTTATATCTGACTGAAAAGTTACCAGTAAGTTAGTTCTGTCTTATTTCAAGTGTATTCAAATATTTGCACCAGAAACTAGACAAAATTACTTGGTAAGTCATTTTATCTACTTGTCAAGTAGATAAAATAACTTCTTGGCAGATTGATAGATTGACAGCTCGCAGTCCGGGCCGGGTGACGTTTCCTGTGTTTTTGAAAAAAAAAAAACTAACTAACAAAAAACAAAACTTCTTTCTCAAAAATGTTAATCTAAATGCAGGACCTAAGTCAGTCGGTAAACAGTTGGATTTTGTGAAGATTTCCTGTGCTCTTCTTTCCTGAAGTTGTTTGGAACAAGATCTGAAACAGTAAAGTGTGAACCGTTCATATCTGCTCATACAGTGTTGCCTCCCACTGATGGAAAAACAGTTTGTTGTTTTAAATAAGCTGAAATGACTATCTGTTGGTCTTCCGCTGCTACGAGGATTTCTTTCTTTCACAGCAGCACAAACACTACTTTTTACATCTGAAGAAATTTGAGCACAAGCCACCTGATCAGCCATCTTTTCAATTGTTACAACGCAGTAAATGTACAGAGAGGTCTATGTAATAAGAAAACATTTCAGGGGGGTTTGGCAGTTAATTTCCTTTGCAGTTCTGAGTGAAGAGTTAAAGTACGACGGCTTCAACTGCTCAACTTGTCTCAGATTTTATTTTTAAAACTCTTCAGTCACAAATGTAAATCTGGGTGGTTTATGGAGCAAAAATAACATCAACTGTTCCTGTCTTTGCTGCACAAACACAATAGATAGGATTGCTTCTTCAGTCGGTTTTAATCTACAGGAAGAAAAGAAAAAAAAAATTGAGACATAGCACAAAATTTATTCAACTTCTAAATATTTCTAACTTTATAGAAGTTAAATGAAATGTCATCTTCTGTTCCCAGATTAAAGGAAATGAAAAACAGTTAACTATCAGTGCAACTTTATCATCATTTTTTAAAGAATTTAATGACCGTTCTTTAAAGTCTGCAGCATTTGTCCAATTAGACTTTTTTAACTTGTTTCTTTCACATGCAAATTATTGGATGTCTCCATCATTCTGTCTTCATGTGGAAGTGAGATGGAAAACGTATCACACACCTGTATATGTTTTATTCAGGTGTGTTTTACTCAGCTGATAAAAATAGAAAAACATTTTTGTTCTATTCCATTAATTAGCAAAAAAATAATAATTAAGACAAAAAATAAAATAACTGAACATCCTCCAACATCCATACATCCATATTTCCTCCCTGTTGTAAACCAAATAAACATAAACTGAATCAGTTTTGAACAAAAATTTCAATCTAAATTCTGAGAACAATAATTTGGGGCTTTTCTCATAAGCGTGAATATAAGTTTGTAACTTTTCATAAGCCTGTTCTGTTAAAAGAACACAGTTAATGCAACCAGACATATCTGAATCATACATATTCACTGTATCTGTTTATTGCTTTGGGTGGGAATGCAGCTAATATCTTGCAGCGGTCAGACATTTGCAGCTGACCTCTTAGTGTTTACAGCTGCTAGGAATCAGTTTCTCTGTTTTTATCAGAACCTTTAGATGAAAGCTCTTTCAACAGATGTCAGTGTTCATGTCAATGAGCGCTGATGTCTGATAACCAAAGAAAAAGAAGCCTGCATGAGTTCGCCTTTTTTTTTTAAGACTTTTTTCCCGCTGCTCTTTGTTTTACTAACTCTCCTCACTTTGTTGATCCTGTTTTATCGCTGTCTTCCTCTCAGCATCTCGTCTTTGTCTTTTTAACTTTGGGATGCAATGACCTGCATGTATGTGGAAGCTGCTGTCTGTAAGTGTTTTTGCATGATTGATCATAAACTATACAAGTGCATTTATGAACACTAAATGTGCGTAAAAGCTATTATTATTGATCCGACGTACTGTTAACTCCCCTGACGAGTCCTCACTTCTGTCGTATTGATTTGTTTTTGACTTCTTTCTCTGAGAAAATATATTTCTTCACAGATGTGTGTGGCTTTCTGTGTCCTACATCAGCACATAAATGAGGCAGAGCTTTGTGAATTTTTAGGAGGGAATTTGATGCTGGGAAGTCACTGAGGTCAGACTGTTCTAGAAGATTCCAGATTCAGACGGTTCTGAGGTGAAAAGTGAAGTTGTTGATCTAAAAACATCAACCAAACGCAACTGAAAGAGCTGACTGACTTACCACTGCGAAATATGCATTACAGGAAGTCTAAATGAATATTAATTATAAAGGGTCTAGAAAGAATCAGGCTTCATGTTCTTCATGTTAAATATGACAAAATGTCATGTAGGTAATGTCAGTGGTGTTTCCTGAGGGAGTCTTTACTGCACAAACAAAAATTTGTGCCGTAAGTGGAACTGACTTTTTTTTACTAGGTCAAAGAAGTCAATGCCACACACATAGCTAGCTAGCTGTCAACTTGTGTGTTTGTTGAGTTTGATTAGCTACACATAGCTAGCTAGCTGTCAACTTGTGTGTTTGTTGAGTTTGATTAGCTACACATAGCTAGCTACTATCCAGATTCTGACCAGTATAAATAAGGAATATTTTGAATTAGAAATGCCCAAATGCAGTTTGGACTATTAAAAACAAACTTCACTGAAATGAATCTTTAGCACCAGATAGCGGACTCTGTGAATCAGACAAAAACTTCAGCGTCATCAGGTAACAGAGGTCAACAGCAACTTTCTTGTTGCTCATTGCCACCACAGGAGATGCTGGACATGAAAATAAGCAGCAGAAAAGTTTTCCAGCCACAAATGATAGATAAGCTTGTTGTTTTGTCCTGAACAGAAGGTAATATTGCCCAGATTAACCAGATCAGGGGATGTTGTTCATCATGTCTCTGTGTAGGAGGTGAGGCATTGCTGCTGCCGTCGCTCATAATGAAACAACAGGGAGATGTGATCCCACTGAGGAAACAGCTTTACTGGGTTATTTCAGCAGGATGATGGCAGACGGCTGGACTCTGACCAGCTGGTTGAGGTTGGCAGCCTGGCTGCAGCTTCTACTGAGGTCTTACTCAGTTCCCTAAAGGGACTCAACAGCAGCACTCAAAGATGTGAGTTTGCAGGTCTGTCCTGGGTCAGACAGTCAATAAAGCAAAATAAATCAGACACACACACAGTTTCACACACAGCTAAAGGTCCTCATGAATGGGGCTTTTACACTGTGTTTTTTAATAATAAAAAAAAAGTTTGGCGTTCATAGAGTCAACAAATATCAAGCTTCCCCCATGAAGAAATATGACTACAATGTATAAAAAAGAGGCCTTCTGCTTCCAGGCTGTGTGTTAAAATGTTGGCCAGCAGGTGGCGTCATTAGCATTAGTTTTGTTGAGCACAGAGCTGAAACCAGGACTGGTTAGAGTCCAGATCTGGAACCTCACTGCTCAGTATTCCTGTCTCTCTGTCATATCGCCCTTTCTCTTTACCCTTATGCACACACACACTAAGCTTTATTTCTATCCACATTGATTTCCATTCATTTCAATAGCCTCGCCCTGATTTATCCTGAACCTAACCATTACCAGTACATGCCTAACGCTAAACTCAGTTCAAACCTTAGTCCTAAAACCAACCCCTAACCCCATAACAGCAACTCTTCTTGGTGGAAAAATAGGCCTTACACACACATTACAACAAGCAGTAATATACACTGCTCACAACAAGTAAAGGATATTCTACTTTAGGTGAAATTGATAGAAAACGTAATTCCCCCACCCCCATAAATCATATTACATTGATATTACGTCATGAAAGCAGGACTTTAAGTAGAAGCATGCAGCGGTGATGTCATCATGTCAGGATATTTATTGAAACAAACAAAACACCAACGACAGGAAGGATCTCTGCCTCTCTCAGAACCTCTCCTTGGTCGGGTTGTCTCTGCAGCTCTCTTCTCTACAGATCAGCAAACGGTTTTCAGTAGGATTTAGTTTGGGGGAAGAAGGTTCATTCAGCATCTGGGGACCATTTCTGTTGGCCACATTTTAGATAAGTATGTTGAAATTAATCTTTTAGTATGATCATCCACAGTACAAACAGATATTTACATCTATTGTTGTCAGCAGTTGGTAGAGCTGTTGCCTTGCAGCAAGAAGGTTCTGGGTTCGATTCCCAGCCCAGGGTCTTTCTGCATGGAGTTTGCATGTTCTCCCTGTGCATGGTGGGTTCTCTCCGGGTTCTCCGGCTTCCTCCCACAGTCCAAAAACATGACTGTCAGGTT